>MJUU01013582.1:0-24090 GCA_002080025.1 Modiolus philippinarum | reverse complement strand
TGATACATATAGATAAAACAACTGTTAATTATGACAAAAGAAAAAAGTCGGTTTTCCATATGAAACAGCATTTATGACATCAGTGTTGCAATCTTTTTCTCGGAAACTAAACTGTCTCCACTTTTGCCGTAACAATATAATAATAGGGTCGGCTAAAAAACTTAAAGTTGTTTAATTTTTCAGCAAAAAAAAAAATGAATGTTATATTAGTCCCAGTATTAGTAATGAAAGATGCTGCAAAATCAGCCACAATTACCTAAGAAAAGAAACATTACTTTTAAATTACATTTAGTTCATACTGAAACTTTCCATAATTTAACAATAAATATTCTATTTTATTTTATACCAGTGTCCGCAATACTAAAACCTGGGACTTATATAACATAGTCCCAGCTAAAACTTCATATATATTTAACCATAAAAATAAAAGAAAGGGGGCGTTTCCTGTATTTAATATTATACCGTTGTCCGCAATACTAAAACTTTATGAAGTTTAACCATAAATATAAAAGAAATTGGATTTAATATTATACCGCTGTCCGCAATACTAAATTTGGTAAAATTTAACCATAAATATAAAAGAAAGGGAGCATTTTCTGTATTTAATATTATATTGGTGTCCGCAATACATCAACTTTATAAAATTTAACCATAAATATAAAAGAAAGGGAGCTTTTTCTCTATTTAGTATTATACCGGTGTCCGCAATACTAAAAAATTGTAAAATTTAACCATAGATATAAAAGAAAGGGAGCGTTTTCTTTATTTTATATTACACCGGTCTCCGCAATACTAAAACTTTATATAATATAACCATTTATTAACTGATGACTTAAAATACAGTGTGATTTGCCCATTTAATTTAAACGGAAGTTTTTTGCACATAGAATTTATACAGGGCAAATGCCCTGTATAGAAATTTATACAGGGCAGATGCCCTGTATTAAAATTAATACAGGTTAAATGCCCTGTATAAATGAATCGATCATATTGGTTTAGTTACACTCTGTTTTCTGTGTCTTTCTCGCACATCTTAACCTTTTTTCTTTTTGTCTATTGATTTTAATTACTGAGAGTGAGAGGGAAAAATAAACACAGCACAACCCAGAAGATTTCCTTTGATAACGTTCCAAATATTAACACTGTGCTATACAGTTATATAGTACTTGTCATCAGAAAAATAGTACTCGTCAGCCGCATCCCGTTTCAGCTTGTACGACTGACACCACACCAGATCAAGGGATTTGTAAATAACATGATAGATGATAGTGCAATATTTTTTTCTACTACAAGTTAAAAATTCAATAGACATCTTTTTGATATTGCCTTCATATGGAATTTGCATCCAGTAATTAAGCTGGGTAAAGATAATACCTGAAATTTTAAGTCATCAGTAAATAAAGATGTCATAAAATGGGTATTTTCATATTAATCCTGTATAATGTCATCGTACAGTTGTATTGGGTTTCGATCACCTGTATTGGCCTTCGGCTTCGCCTCGGGCCAATACAGGTGACCTCAACCCAATACGACTGTACTTGGACATTATACAGGATTAATATGAAAATACCCATTTAATAACACTATAATATATAAAAGAAAGGGAGTGTTTTCTGTATTTTATATTATACCGGTCTCCGTAATACTAAAACTTTCTGAAATATAACCATAGATATAAAAGAAAGGGAGCGTTTCTGTATATGATATTATACTTGTGTCCGCAATAATAAAACTTTATAAAACTTAACCATAGGTATAATAGAAAGGGAGCTTTTTCTCTATTTAGTATTATACCGGTGTCCGCAATACTAAAACTTTATCAAATTTAACCATCAACATAAAAGAATGGGTGTATTTTCTGTATTTTATATTATACCAGTCTCAGCAATACTAATACTTTATAAAATTTAACCATAAATATAAAAGAAAGGGAGTATTTTCTGTATTTCATATTATACCAGTCTCCGCAATACTAAAACTTTATAAAATTCAACCATAAATATAAAAGAAAGGGAGCTTTTTCTCTATTAAGTATTATACCGGTGTCTGCAATACTAAAACTTTATAAAATTTAACCATAAATATAAAAGAATGGGAGCTTTTTCTCTATTCAGTATTATACCGATGTCCGCAATACTAAAACTTTATAAAATTAAACCATAAATATGAAAGAAAGGGGGCTTTTTCTCTATTTAGTATTATACTGGTGTCCTCAATACTAAAACTTTATAAAATTTAACCATTAATATGAAAGAAAGGGAGCTTTTTCTCTATTTATTATTATACCGGTGTCCGCAATACTGAAACTTTATAAAATTTAACCATAAATGTAAAAGAAAGGGAGCGTTTTCTGTATTTCATATTATAACGGTGTCCGCAATACTAAAACTTTATAAAATTTAACCATAAATATAAAAGAAAGGGAGCTTTTTCTCTATTTAGTATTATACCGGTGTCCGCAATACTGAAACTTTATAAAATTTAACCATAAATATAAAAGAAAGAGAGCTTTTTCCCTATTAAGTATTATACCGTTATCCGTATACTAAAACTTTATAAAATTAAACCATCAATATAAAAAGAAAGGGAGCTTTTTCTCTCTTTAGTATTATACCTGTGTCCGCAATACTAAAACTTTATCAAATTTAACCATAAATATAAAGAGAAAGGGAGCGTTTTATGTATTTAATATTATACCGGTGTCCGCAATACTAAAATTTTATAAAATTTAACCATGAATATTAAAGAAAGGGAGTATTTTCTGTATTTCATATTATACCGGTATCTGCAACACTAAAACGTTATAAAATTTAACCATCAATATAAAAGAAAGGGAGCTTTTTGTCTATTAAATATTATACCGGTGTCCGCAATACTAAAATTTTATAAAATTTAACCATAAATATAAAAGAAAGGGAGCATTTTCTGTATTTGATATTATACCGGTGTCTGCAATACTAAAACTTTATAAAATTTAACCATCAATATAAAAGAAAGGGAGCTTTTTCTCTATTAAGTATTATACCGTTATCCGTATACTAAAACTTTATAAAATTAAACCATCATTATAAAAGAAAGGGAGCTTTTTCTCTCTTTAGTATTATACCTGTGTCCGCAATACTAAAACTTTATCAAATTTGACCATAAATATAAAGAGAAAGGGAGCGTTTTATGTATTTAATATTATACCGGTGTCTGCAATACTAAAACTTTATAAAATTTAACCATAAATATTAAAGAAAGGGAGTATTTTCTGTATTTCATATTATACCGGTATCTGCAACACTAAAACTTTATAAAATTTAACCACAAATATAAAAGAAAGGGAGCTTTTTGTCTATTAAGTATTATACCGGTGTCCGCAATACTAAAATTTTATAAAATTTAACCATAAATATAAAAGAAAGGGAGCATTTTCTGTATTTGATATTATACCGGTGTCTGCAATACTAAAACTTTATAAAATTTAACCATCGATATAAAAGAAAGGGAGCTTTTTTCTCTATTTAGTATTATACCGGTGTCCGCAATACTGAAATTTTATAAAATTTAACCATCAATATAAAAGAAAGGGAGCGTTTTCTGTATTTAATATTATACCGGTGTCCGCAATACTAAAACTTTATAAAATTTAACCATAAATATAAAAGAAAAAGAACTTTTTCTCTATTAAGTATTATACCGGTGTCCGCAATACTTAAACTTTATAAAATCTAACCATCAATATAAAAGAAATGGAGTATTTTCTGTATTTAATATTATACCAGTTTCCACAATACTAAAACTTTATAAAATTTAACCATACATAAAAAAGAAAGGGAGCTTTTTCTCTATTTAGTATTATACCGGGGGCCGCAATACTAAAACTTTATAAAATTTAACCATCAATATAAAAGAAAGGGAGGCTTTTCTCTATTTAATATTATACTGGTATCCGCAATACTAAAACTTTATAAAATTTAACCATAAATATAAAAGAAAGGGCGCGTTTTCTGTATTTAGTATTATACCAGTGTCAGCAATACTAAAACTTTATAATATTTAACCATAAATATAAAAGAAAGGGAACTCTTTCTCTATTTAGCATTAAACCGGTGTCCGCAATACTAAAACTTTATAAAATCTAACCATAAATATAAAAGAAAGGGAGCCTTTTCTTTATTTAGCATTATACTGGTGTTCGCAATACTAAAACTTTATAAAATGTAACCATAAATATAAAAGAAAGGGAGCTTATTCTCTTATAGTATTATACCGGTGTCCGCAATATTAAAACTTTATGAAATTTAACAATAAATATAAAATAAAGGGAGCTTTTTTCTCTATTTAGTATTATACCAGTGTGCGCAATACTGAAACTTTATAAAATTTATCCCTAAATATTAAAGAAAGGGAGTTTTTTCTCTATTTAGTATTATACCGGTGTCCGCAATACTAAAACTTTATAAAATTTAGCCATAAATATAAAAGAAAGGGAGCTTTTTCTATATTAAGTATTATACCGGTGTTCGAAATACTAAAACTTCACATAATTGAACCATAAATATAAAAAAAGGCACTTTTTCTCTATTTTATATTATACCGGTGTCCGCAATACTAAAAGTTGATGGACTTTAACAATAAATATAAAACAAAGTGTACTTTTTCTCTATTTTATATTATACCAGTGTCTGCAATACTAAAAACCATAAATTTTAAAGAAAGTGCACTTTTTCTCTATTTTATATTATACCAGTGTCCACAATGATTAAACCGTATAACAATATTTTAAGAAAGGATATGGAGTAAATGAACATGAGACCATAATACATATATGTTAACTCCAACTACAATAATTTTAATGAGCTGTATGGCCATTTCGGAAATTAATTCCTCATCAGCAGCACTAGAACCCAAACAAAGGAAATCCATATTCAAAAAATATTTAAAACGCATGAAACCAAACGAAATCCGAATCATCAGTAATATCAAATATAGCTGAGGACAAAACTACGATGGAGGGAGTCAATCCTTTGGTTTTGGAATTTACCTAAATTTAGATAATGGTAATTGAACAAAGTGTACACATGAAATATAATCTCATGTACAAGTACACCATATCTAAGAAAAAATAAAGAGCATACATCTCTACCACGGGGAATTGTTTTACCAACTCCACACTGCAATAAAACAAGTTTCATCTGATTAGGCTTCTATTCTTCTACTATATTGAACAGCCTGCATTATTAAAATTGAAGATTTTATGTTGAATAAATAAAATTTTATGGAAATGTTGTTAAAAAATGTCAAAAACTGATTAATAATCCAGAAAAAAACTGGGACGTAACTTACATTCTTTACGTAATAGTGGATATCGACGAGATATTCTGAACAAATCCGTTAAATTGGCTTTGGATTCCAGTGACCTGAAGACTTTACATATATACTGGCCTCTCACTGATACTGCCGATGTCTGCTGAAATACATGAAGACTCTTTACCAAACCCTTAGGGAAGTTTTGAGTTTGATTTTTCTTCCGTAGTGCGACAGTGTTTTACCATCAGACTAGATTCCTTGAGCTAGCCGGCAGTTTAGCGGCGAGCACTCTTTGACCCTTCTTTCAAAATTACGTTTTGTCTTATGCTTTTTCTGTTCCAAGATAGTGGTCATTGAGTTAGTAGTCTACCTGTATTGGGTTTTATTCGCGTGTTTATAATACTATAGGGAAACGGGATAGAGAAAGGGGAGGTTTGGTACCCATAAACCGGTTTAACCTTACCACTGGCTTTTGCTGGTGCCGGTACCAAGTCCGGCTATCCCGAGTTCCTATCGTTATTTATGTTTGTCTCTTGTTTTCATTATTGTTTTTCTGGTGCAGTTTGCTTGTAAATTGTGGCATGTGGTTGTAGTTCCTGGCCATTGTAGGTGTTTGCTGTTTTCCTGTTTTTGTAATTTTGCGTTCCTAACCAATAACTGTTTTTGTGACCAAAAAATCGGCAGTGATACTTAATCTGATAATATTTTATTTTCTTCTTGTAAAATCGGCGGTTGAAAAACAAAATTGTGTTGCGCAGAAAATTGGCAATCCTATCTATAAAATGCGGAATTTAAATGAAACGAGTAAACGCACGTTACACGATACACGCAATGAACGTTACACGTTACACAATACACGATACACGATGAACGCACACGGTTTACATGATGAACGCAAACGATCTACACGATGAACGCACACGATTCACACGATGAGCGCTAATTTGGGAATGTTGAACGTTTCCATCGCTGGGACTCTGTACAAAATCAACCGACCGGAACCAAATTCGAACTTAATCTGTATCTCACCTAGATATACTCATATACCAAATATGAAATCAGTTTGTCAAGAGGTTACAGAAAAAATCTCCGGAAACATTTTTACAAAATTTCACTAAGTCCATGGGCCATAGCTCTGTACAAAATCAACTGACCGGAACCAAATTCAAACTTGATCTGTATCTCACCTAGATATACTCATATACCAAATATGAAATCAATACGTTAAGCGGTTACAGAAAAAATCTCCGGAAACCAAAAAGTTAACGGACGGACGGTATACCATAATACGTCCGTCTTTCAACGGGCGTATAAAAATAAAGACACACATACATACAAATTAAAGATGAACTACACTGGCCATTCTGACAGTTAGCAGAAAAAGCATGAAAAGCGACCTTCTTTGATGATTTACAATACTATGTATAATATGTATAAAAATCTGTGAGAGCAAACTTCAATTATCATGCGACATAGAAATAATTCTCAAAATAAGCATTTTTTTCACATTAGGCATGGGGTAATGCTAATGTGTAATGGTAACGCATGTCATGCTGACATGATAGAAGACACCTTATAAACAACAGACCTGGTCGTTACCGATATCATCAATCTCAGATAAAAACGACATAGCATTTAAATCTCTTGCTGTTGACTCAATTTGTGGTTTTATAATTTCCCGCTTGCACTATCAAATTCAATCGTTTCCAAAACAGCTAGATCTGGAGGACAAAACTTAAGAGATATGGGGCCATATGGGGAAAGGTAATTCTGATAGAAATTGTGATATCTACATTTTCTAGCTGCGAAATCGTAGCTTATAGGTCCTTTTACTTTTTTCTGATTTGGTGGACCACGGTAAAATCGGCGCATTTTTTCATGGTTATCTCTTCTCCAAATTCTAGACCTCCTCTGCCTTCAAATTATTCAACATCTTTCATTTGGATGTGGAAATGGGATGAGTTATTAGTGTTATGGTGGAAAAGGGGGTCTGAGCTCTAGGTTCATCTTTGAATATATGTTCTATTTGGGATACTACAAGCAAAAGATATTAATAGCAAATAAAACATAGGAACTTATATGCCAGCGAAGCTGGCACTTATGGTAAGAATGTCATCCAAAGATATATATTGGTGCCTTCAATTTTTTTTCTGCCCGTCACGTGACCTTTTTTGTACGACCAAAAGATCACATGACAAAATCAACTTCATTCATTGGCTAATTTCATTTCTCAACATAACAAGAGTCAGTTTGCTTATACATTTTTTTGCAAAACTGTCATTTTTCTTCTTTTTGTCACCAGACATCTCGAAAATTATTGTCAAAAAATTCTCCGATTACTTAAATCATATGTCACGTGTTTCAACGGACTTCAACGCCAAAAAATTCCCTTCTGGTATCCTTGCCATTTCACGAGGTTACCATAACGGCAATCTGCTGAATCGGAAACTAGTTCGTGCTGCCATGGTGACATTGACGATGAACCGTGACATTTCCGTTCAGCAGTTTAGAAGTTGTTTTTTTCACTGGTACTTGTTTCATTGAAAATGTCAGTCCCTCCCACTCTCCTTCCAAGATAGGGAGGGGCTGACATTTTTCATGAAACAAGTGCGTGTAGTTTCAAGTCATAAGCTTCTATAACTTTCAACTTTGACTTCTTTTGACTTGTCAGATCATCGATTAATCAGTGCCTCTTCATGACCCGGCAAAATTACGTTTGTTGTTATGAGAAATGCCTCCTTGAACCACGGAAAACAATTTTAAGAAGTCAATAAAAAAGAAGCAAAATGGTCCTTTTGGCACTTTACACTCCGCAACAGACTGCAGTCCGCAGTCACTCCGAATAAAGATTCAATGTAGGTGATGGTGCCGAGGACACTCCATGCCTCTCACAGTCAAATCAAATAACTCAAATGAATTTAAATAAACTGAAAATGAAATTACGAATGAGATAATGTCTTACCTTGAAGTCAATGCAGATAAAATAATATCTCCTAATTCCCTCAATCATTGTTATTTGAACACTGTCCTTTTGTGATGCTCTCATATTTTGACTGAAAACTTTCAAAATGAAATGGCATATGCTTTTAAATAACATAATGCTCAAGCAATTCTGAAAATTGGCAATTCTCAAATGAAGACAACTTGGCGTCTGCTACACGCTACACAGGAAATTGTAAAACTTCAGTTCAAGGACCGACAACTACGTAGATCAAAGTTGAGATTGCAATGCACTCGGCCTTCAATCTTCATTTACTTTAGGGGATCCACTACTTTAGGGCGTTGATTTCTTTGCATTTACATTTATTACAGAAAGCTTTGGTTAGGGACCAACCATTTAACATGAAGGGGGAGGGTTATGTTTTTTCTTGACAGACAATTTTTTTCGCGCGATTTTTTTTTTCAAAATTAACATTACTTTTTTGCAGAAAGCCTCCTTCAGTTTTTTTTTCATCATTTTGGCAGCCAAAATATTTTTTTTCTAAAAAAAATCAGCTCAAAAATGTTTTTTTTTAACCATAGCCCCCACCCCTTCAAGTTAAATGGTCGGTCCCGTATGGTAAAGATCGTGGATCAGGGTTAAAGTTAGGAATAGGGCTTGAGTAAGTGTCCTGTGAAAAGTGTTTAGGTTAAGGATATGGTAGGCCTATCTGATCTAGGACAGGGTCCTCTACACTGAGTAAACGTAGGCTATGTGGTATAGCATGATTTATATGTTGGGGATTTGAATCATGAATTATAATATGCTCATTCTGAATATGAATTGTATATAGGCTGAATTATAAATTGTAGAGTTGAGCTGTCAAGTCTTGCACATAACACGTAGCACTTATTTTTCAAATTTGCTCAAATTCCCTTTGATTTTTATTTTTTTCCTTTGATCATTGAAAATGTTGACAAACCTTGGGTATGGAATTTTTCAAAACTTGAAAGGTATACAAGTTGAGAAAGCTTTGAGACGGTTTGATACTATTCATACCAAAAAGATAATTCGGTTTGGGATGTATACCCTTTAAAGTTTTGAAATAAATGATTATTAATCGTTTTCTATAAATCAATTGCCTGGTCGTAGGCTGGTACGTTCGTTTGCCCGGCAACCTTTTGACTCGATTGGTAAATGAAAAAATTGTCTCATGAATATTGATTACTCACAAAAATGTTTTCAACATTTAAACACTTACAGAATATTCGTAAACGCAGAAATGTTATCTACCTTGACCTACCTTGGGGGTCTCATTGGGGGTTCTGATCCCGGATCACGCTTAACGTTTTGTTAAATTCCCGTATCCCGCTTACCATTTTTGTGTTTTTCTAGATCACGCTTATTCATTATTTAGAAAATAGAGTATTATGTAAACAGTGATACGTTTTTTTTTCGGATACAATGTTATTTTGATTGTGTAAGCCATGTAAGCAGTTAACGCTAAGAAGAGAAGGCTTTTGAATGTATTTGCATTTGAAATTAATGACGACATGTCCAAAATAAATGAGTGGGCTAAAAAATAGCTAGTTGATTTTAATCCCGCAAAAACTAAAGCTTTGATAATATCAAACATAGAATATCATGTTCCAGAAATAAAATTCAACAATGAAAAGATTGAAATTAGTAAGTGTCATAAACACTTAGGAATTACTTTTTCTTCAGATGGATATTGAAAATATAACGAAATCAGGAATGAAACAAATTAATGTACTACGAAAATTAAAATATACTCTGTCGTCAAAAAGTGTCTAATATTTTCACTACATTTATTAGACCTTTACCTGAATATGCATGTGAAGTATGGGATGGATGTTTAGAATGAGAAATTGACACTCTCGAAAAAGTTCAACTTGAAGGAGCTAGAATTGTTACCGGATTAACAAAATTCGCTAGTAGGGAATCTCTTTATTTAGAAACTGGGTGGGATACATTGCCAGAAAGCCGAAAAAACAGGAAATTATGCACATTTTATAAAATGCACAATAAATTAATTCCTCAGTACCTATGGGATCTTTTACCTCCACAAGTATCTGAAACAAATAAATATAATTTACGTAATAGAAATAATTATGTTCCTGTGAGAGCTAGATTAAGGGTATCAGAAAAGTCTTTTGTTCCCTCTACTGTGTCTTCATGGAATGATCTTGATATTCAAGTACGGAACTCACATAATCTTCCGACATTTAAAAATAGACTAAAGTCTAATGTATACAGGCCCCCAGAGTACTATAGAGAGGGTGCGAGAAGACTTAATTTATTACACACAAAGTTACGGCATCAATGTAGCAACTTAAAAGCTGATTTATATAGAGTAAATTTAGTATATGACCCTTCATGCCATTGTGGAGCACGATATGAAGATGCAATTCACTTTTTTTCTTGAATGTCCAAATTATCAAATTCAAAGAGATATTATGTTCTCAGACTTAAGAAATATTGATCTAAATATCGAAACCATATAATTTGGTAATGACAACTTGAATTTTCGCATGAATTAAAAAAAATTTTGAAAAAGTCAGAAATTTCAGCAACCAAACAAAACGATTTCAGACTGGTCAATAGAATCTACATTTTTTTCTTTTTTCTTTCCTTTTTTTTCATTTTTTCATATCTCTCCTTTTGTTTAATTTTATTTCTATTTTCATTTACATTTCCGTCTATATTTCATTAAATTGATCTCTTGCATTTTGCTATGTATGTATATATATATTGTATATGTAAGGAGAGGACAGTTGCTAAGTTGGTACAACTTGTTGTCCAATCCATTTGCTATTTTTTGCAATAAAATAGTATTAAAGTAAAGTAAAAGTAAAGAAATTAATGTTAAACTTAATACCTAGCTGTCGATCATTTTGGACAAAACTCAGACACGATGAACATAATAGGAAAGCCGATTCTGAAGCCATAAAACCTATAAGAATACAAAGTTTCAGTGCTTGAATTCAGTTTTACAATTTCAGACTTCTTTTTATTCTGAGTGAATCAAGTGTTTACACCTTGCATACTGATACTAAACCTTGCAGACATAATAAGGCCTTCAGGGTTCTTGAAATTTTAAAGCCAGTCAAGGGCACCATGATCTATCCTGACAAGGAACGGCACTTCATCCTGAAAATATATACTATTAGTAATTTGTTTTGCGAGTATGGAATTCTCAGCTTGTATTGCATCGAGTGAGATAGCACGAGATGCAATACTAGCTGAGAAATCCATCCGAGCAAAACAAATTACTAATAGTATTTTCATCGCTAATTCTGTTATTAATATATACCAGATATATGTTTCTTTTGCTACAGAAATACTTTTTAGGTTAAATATATAAATTTTGGTTTAATATAGCGCTTACTTTCGGGAATATTTTTTTCACGAAACGTCACGCGACGTCGTATTAATACGCTGTTGCTAACGTTCCATAGAGATTGACGATAATATGTTCGTATCGTCTTTCCCTGCGCCTATATCAGCCTGCGCAGCACTTCCGCAAAGCGATATCCGGTTGACCCGAACTTATCAAGAGGTTGACCTGGAGTTATCAAGGAATTTCTCCCAACGTTTGACAAGCGCTATCCTTTTTATCCGTTACGCATGAAATAAATTTTAATTAGATAAAGAATCTGTTATGTTTTCTGTTTTCGATTTTGTAAACAAATTACCGTCACCAATACACAAAAAGACGTTCGAAAAAATACGGAAACTAGGTCAGTGATAACTTCAGCAGAGCCACCATTTTGTTTACATTGTGACGTCATAAAAGTGCATAGGAACTGGAAGATAAATGTAAACAATGAAAAGGTTCTGCAATGAAAAAATCGACTTTATTTCAATTTTCTAACATGGTTCAATCAAAAAATTCAAAATTTAATAACGTTAGCCGACAAAAAATATTGTGCAGTCATAAAATAAATACAAAACATTTCCTCTTTTATAAAAAAGGAATGAACCTCATTTCCCGCGCAATTTTAGGAGAATTTGACACAAAACCTAATAAAGTATTGTATAGAAATAAGAAAAAAAGACGATAAACAAGTTATCTGAATTTTGAAAGCTGGAATATTGTAAAATATCATACCGCTCGCCAGAATATGAAGCTTGGGGCTCGTTTGCTGCGCTCACTCGCCCCTGTGCTTCATATTCTGGCTCACGGGATGATATTTTACGATATACAGATGTCAAAATCCAGATAACATATACGTATCAGCGCAGTGCAGTAATAATAGAATTATCGTCGCTCGGGATCAATTGAAAATCAACCAAATTAGCGATAATGCTTTATAGCTGTGACGGGTGCTGTGTGCAGATCCAGTGACGGGTGCTGTGTGCAGAGCAGGACATGCTTACCCTTCCGGGGCACCTGATGTCACTCTTGTTTATTGAGAGTTCACACTGTTAGTGCTTTAGTTTTTTGTGTTGTATATGTAACGTTCGTGTGTTTTGTGGGCATGTGGTGTCTTTGGTCTTCCGTCTTTTGGTGTTCTTGCTTTTGCCTTGTTTCTGGACTTTGATTTGTGTAATCTTGTGCTTTGTTCCTTCGGTATTCTACTGCCGTTGTTTTATAGCAGACGCTATTGCAAGTGATTACGACGAGGTATGTCATAACTGCGTTCTTGTGTATTCCGGCAAGCTTGTACTAAAATTAGCTGTCATGGTCTCTTTTTTCACCTTGTATTTTAGATAATTCAGCTCCTATTCCACAGGAGCTGGCTTCAATGTCTGATATTTACGTTATGGGTATCCGAAAATTTGAGCCTACACAAGACACTTTTTAAGTTTGCAACCTGACACTCTCGTGACATTAAATATTTTCACCGTGTTGTGTCAACTTATGAAGGAGACTGGCTATTACTGAAAAGCAATTCACATACATGCGGTAGTATATGCAGGTTCCAAAAATACTTCTCACATCTTCGTAGATTTGAGTCCTGGTCATCCAATATTCCGTCGGTTTATATATATTTTCCAAGATCCAGTCGAAGATCAAGATGTATCTTGCAGAACATCACTCATTTTAAATCGTACATACATTAAAGTTTTTGATAACGAAAAACTGAAATTCCCTCTTAGTAAAATTATCATTTTCCCGAATTCCCGAACCATTTTTATCTAATTTCACGTATCCCGCTCTACTTCGTTTCCCGTTTTCACGCACAATAATCTGACTTTCACGAGTCACGCTTACAGAAAAACGATCGATCCCGTGTCACGCTTAGACCCCAATGAGACCCTCTACCTTAGGTGAAACCAATTCTTTCTATGCAGCAACCATCTTTAAATGAACAAGTTTCCGTTATTTAAAGGAGCTTGACAAGTAAAGCAGTCGTCAGATTATATGATAATGATTATTGAATACACGTAAGTTTTGAAATAAAGAATATAATTCTTTACATGCATAACTTATACAGAACATATGGTGACAATAGGAAAACTAAAAAGATTAAAATCACAGGAATTCAAGATGTAACATGAATGAAGACAATATAACACAGACAACACAAATAAACAAAAATAAACAAAACATCGCAAAACTGAATCACTCTGAGCAGTGTAAATCCTCCAAATCTCCAGACCCTCCTGGAAAACATGAAATAGTCATCAATGGTACTCAGTGTCAGCCGACCAAATTAAAAGTGTGATTTTGTCATTGTCTTTGCTTGGCAATACGATAATAAACACTCGATCTTATTGTAATGATCCATTAGTGCATCCAGAGGGGGGTTCCGCGGATGTGACCTGTCTAATCATGGTAACGATCGAAAACACCTGGTTTAACACAGAGACATTTCATTCTTATATGTATGTAACGCTACTTTTGATTGGATATCGTCAAAATTTTCAGGGGATAAAATCCAAGGTTTATCGTCGGAACCAATAGCAACGTTTCTGCGCAAACGAAAACCATATCTACGACCCCCCCCCCCTTTCAGATCCTAAAATATAGTAGGGTTATCTCTATATTACATTTAATTGTGTCCAACATAACATATTTTGAGACGGTATGTTCATCCTGTTGCCTGTTGACAAAATCGTAGTGCAAATTGGAGGAAGTACTTAGACAAAAGCGAACGAGTTGTCATGTAAGACGTTGATTACTGCTCAAAACAGAAATTTCGCTATCGAAACGTTCAAAACACGCCTGTCATCAAACGTCCCCTGCATAGTAGTAAAGCTAGGTAAAAGTCTGGAATTTCTTCGCTGGCATTCAAGGCTGTGCCTTCCTCATATTATTGGTTTACATGAAGGAGTGGCTTTGGAAAATGTCGATACTGAACTCTGATGTTAGGCCACATCAAATTAATTAACAGATTCTCATCCCCACCCGCCCCATTTTTTTCTAAGCTCATTTTTTTCAATTATTCAGAAATTATCTTTGAATTCCTATCAATTTTAGTAAAAATTAGTAAAAAAAAATAAAATATAACCTTCCCACCCACCCCACATTTTTTGGTTGATCATGAGAATCCACAAATTAACTTGATATGCCATACAATTCTTCTCAGTATAATTCATAAATGTCAGTTACGTCTCTTTCTAACTTCATTTCATGTCGAGATGATAAATTTGATCTCGAAAACCAACTCATTCCTATGTTAACCACCAATTTACCAATGGAAACTTAATCTGTCATGTGCTACCACAGGGACAAATATTATAGTATTTGTTCTTAACGGCATACATGTTATATAACAATTGTTCCAAAAGGAAGAAATGTTATGACAATGTTTATATTATTTGTTCCAAAGGAACTTTTACTATGCGGAACAAATATACGTTGACAAATCATGCCAGTGGCGGATCCAGACTTTCTGCTTAGAGGGGAGGTGGGGCATAATCTTTCAAATATGGCGTCCCGAAACCCTATTTAAAAAAAACCCTAGGAATTTTAAGTATTTTCCAACCTAAGAGGGTTTGGGCCCTCTTACATCCGCCACTGCATGCCGTGTTCAAGGCCCAGGGTCATTGCCTTACCGTCGACTGGAACTTCAGCCATTCAGGCACCATGTTCACACTTCGGCCACTCAATGCCGTGTTGGAGGCCTGGGGGTCATTGCTTTACCGTCGACTGGAACTTCAGCTATTCAGTCACCATGTTCACACTTTTAAAAATGACTACTTCCCGGGCTACTTCATCTACCCAAATACATCAATCCGATATATTTCTGGTAAAAAAAGAAACGTGACAGGATTTCTTTCAACCATTACCACAGCTAGTCTCGTGGAAAGAGGCCCTCCGCCATCCCCCTAAATCCACCACTGCATGCCGTCTTTCAGACTTTCTGCTAACGGGGGAGGGGGCATAATTTTTCAAAAATATTTTTGTTGCCATGTTGGTCGTTGCCTAGCTGTCGATGGGAACTTAGCTATTCAGGCACCATGTTCGCACTTAAATGGCTTCTTCCTAGGGCTACTTCAACTCCCCAAACACATCAACTCGATATTTCTGGTCAAAATTCGTGACAAGAGATATTGTACAATCATAATTGTAGTTAGCCTCGTGCCAAAGCCCGCAAAGCCCCCCTCCCTAAATCCACCACTGCCAGTCGTTTTCCAAGGCCCGGAGTCGTTGCCTAGCCGTCGATGGGAACTTCAGCTATTCAGGCACAAACTTGCACTTAAATAGATAATTCATCTACCCAACGTCCTCCTCCTCAACCCGATATATCTGTGACAGGAGTCCATTACCTTAGCTAGCCGAAAGAAGATGACGTCATATATACGAGATCCCTGAAGCGCTTTAATCGGTTGCTAATTTAGCATTATGTCACTAAAGGACCCGGAAGGCTGGTCTTCTTTTCGATCCGAAATCATATATCTTTAATGAACAAAAGCAATTTCATAAATCATTTTGATAGCAATAACTTCATAACGACAATGAATTATTCTAGATCATTCTTTCCTTTTCTGTAAACGTTATAACGAGAATACACCTTTTCATTTCTGTGTCATCATTGCGTTTAATATAACGGAAATAACGCCCATAGACTTCAACGACCCGAGACAGCCTGCTTACTTCCGCTTTCACAATCCAAGACCTTTCTTTTATATATGTAGTTTAACCATTCATTTGTACCTTCGGCATTCTGCTACCGTTTTTGAAAACGGCATTTAAAGGCATTTTGGGAGTCTGTGATTATCAGTATTAACTTTGTTTTTTTTTTTTCAAAATAGACTTACGATGATATTTTTCTCCTGATGGTTAAAATGCTACTAATTTCCCCTAGGTACAAAGTGGTAGAAATGGAGAGTACTCTAGGTTCTTGCTATAAATTTAGGTAAAACATATTGAGTTAATGAATACCAGGAAGCCCTCAAAAGCGCTCAACTGGACTATGACTGGTATAGAAAGATGCTTACCATTTTCACTAGAGTTCAATTTAAAACTATATTCATTCCCTTCTGGAGGCCACTTTGCATTTGATGCTGACACAAATTTTGAAGAAAACACTACAAAGCACTAAAAGTCTGAAACGGGCACTTTTTGTACCCAAAAGAACTGAAAAGTACTCGACCAGTCTCAATTTGTCTGAAAATTACTACAGTAGTCTCGACCAAAGTCTGATTCAGTCTGAAATTTACTGAACCAGTCTCGACCTGTCTCGACTAGTCTGGACCTGTATTGAAAAATTCTCGACCTGTCTCTACTAGTCTGAACCTGTACTTGAAAGTTTCGACCTATCTCAACCAGTCTGATATGGTACTGAAAGAGTCTCGACCTGTCTCAACCAGTATAAAATTGTAATGAAATAGTCTTGATAATGGAAATCACTTTATATGCTTTGAATCAGTTAATTAATCTAGTGTTTTAAATAAGATTCTTTCATCAAAATGTTTGACAAATGGTTTTACTACTGTTATTTATAAAGCATCAAACATTCTAAATTCACAATATCAGCTTGCATTACCATATGAGGAACAAAAAATAGCAAACTGAAAACTGTATAGCTCAAGTTTTATAATACAACACCTTTATTATATTGATAGCGGTGATTTATCGAGTTTTCTCAAAAGAAAAAAATGTCACATTGTCACCGGTGAAAATAAAGGATTTCTAGTCACTGGGTGACATATTAATCAGGGGGTCCAATCGAATTGGTAAGTGCAGCGTGTATTTTGGTAAGTGCTGGCAAAGATGGCTGACGCGCCCCGCTTCGGCAAGCAAAGGTCAGTAGTTGAGGGTGTCATCGTCGTACATTTACACGGTTAATTCTGTAAATATTGCGTTTCGGCTCTCCTTCCACCTGAAAACCGATACGTGTATTTACTTAAGTACAAATAACGCTTTCCAGAAAGCTATTGAAGTAAAACCGACGAGGGGGAGGTCAAAATTTTGAACACGCCAATTTCAACGCTCTCCTTCCACCTGAAAACCGATACCTGTATTTACTTTAGTACAAATAACGCTTTCCAGAAAGCTATTGAAGGAAAACCTACGAGGGGGAGGTCAAAATTTTGAACACGCCAATTTCAACTTTGGATTTCTATACATCTCTAACCCATAATATGTTACGTTTGTAGTATAGAATTGCTGCTTGATGATTGGAAAATATGTCAAAGATTCATTTTTCATAAGGCTGTTTGTCGTTTAGTTATTTTCAACATTACTTCAAATTATGGTAAGTGCAATGCGGTGTACGCAAAATTGGTAAGTGCAAAATATTCCAATTCTATGGAAATATTAGAACAAAAGATATATGCATCTTTTTTCATATTTTTCCTAAGAAAAAAAGTTTTTTGCCGAACATTTAACCTGCAAAAGGTGACAGCATCGTCGTATTTTGTTCCTGAATATGGAAAATGAATGAGAAGGAATAGAGAGAACAACAGAATAAAGCATATATTTGTATTATGTCAAATATCGAATCGCGTCAAATGTGTGTAAAAATGTCCATAACTGCAAATGGAAAGTTTTATCCATGACCAGCTGAAAAATTAGTTCCTTCATGTTAAATGCAAGAGTAGAGACTTTGTCTCATGTACGTTTGTTTTCTCCATATCCTTTATTTAAGAAATAGATTATTGCAGGCGGGCTCTATGCGAATTAGAACATGGGCAGACCTTATATTTGTCAATATTTTATACCGAGCGATAGCGAGGTATAAAATGAAGACAAATATAAGGTCTAATCATGTTCTAATTTGCATAGAGCCCAATTGCAATAATCTATTTCGATTCTAATATATCTAACAAGCGTTTCGAACATTCGAAGCGGCTCTTAGGGGGCAATATTTGGTTTGACACTAGAATTAAAATATGTCGTAAAACTGCATTCAACACACAAAAAATGGACATAGAGAAATCTAAATTCGTTATTATGTTAAAACTAGTTGCTCATAAGCTTATGAATTTATACAAATAATCTATTTAAAAAATATAAAATACTGGTATTTTAAAATCGAAGCGGGTATAAATGTGAGCTGGTGGTATTTCTGATTTATATGACTGCTTAGTTATGTTTTATTTGAAGCCAAACTAGAAAAGAAAAGGAATAAAACTCATATTGATAATTTTATTAACGTTAAGTATTAAGCCAAAATAGAAAGGAAAATGAATAAAATTTCATATTGATAATTTTATTAACGTTATGTATTAATTTTTTTATATAACATAATACGCAACATAGATAAGATTTCATAACAACAACACATTCGTTGCTAGGTTACGGTTATGTCAATTTCAGTTCCGAGCTTTAAATTCAGAAACTGTTGTAAATTTCTATAATGTCATTATTTGATGAAGCTTTTGGGTGATTCATTGTTTAAAATTTTATTTACACATTAATATTGAGTGAATAAAATGTGAAACTGTTCATTATGTCTTTTTGTAAAATATATACGCATGCGCTAAAAATATTGTTGGAATTAGTACATAGCTTTGTTTCAAAGGCCAAAGAAGAGAGTCATATTAGAATGTTTATTGAATAATAAAACTGTTAGTGTTCAAATCTGCTGTGAATCAAGTTCAAAAATATCGAGCTTATACATAACAAAAGACTTACGTTCATTTAAACAGTTTAAACAGAGTGAAAATCAAAGATTTCTTGCTTTTTATTCTTTAAAGTTACCTCACTATACAGTCGCCAAAAATTTTAAGAATTATGAAAACTTCCTAGCGAAATGATAAAAAATAGCAACTTAAATCTGGGCATGCTGTAGAAAAATGTAGAAACAAAGTTTCATTTTTTCCTTTATATTGTTAATCAGAATAAAACATTCTTTTCCTTGTCATTTTCATTTTTTTTTGAACCAGGAAAAAGAAGATAAGTGTTCGCCATCTTCCATTAAATCATGATTTACAAAATCTTTGATCTCCAATTCTGTTCTGTTATATCAAGGTTATCGTAAAGTTACAAAAAGGACTGCAATTAACAAAGTAAACACTTCAATTTAATCAACTCTTAACAATCATTTTAAACCAAGGTTCTGACCTCCCATAATAGTTTATCGATTTCTCCTGTTCCTTTGGTAGACATTTATTTAGTTACCCCCAACTGTAAGGTAAAATCTGCAATGCGCAGTGAAACCGGTAGTAGATAGGAAAAATGTTTTGTTGAATTCATTTATTCATTTTTTTCCAATAACTGTTACAGATTTTTTTTACACTCCCGAAAGATGAATTTTTGTGATAGCTAGTGCATATTTTCAAGATTAACGTTACCTGGAATAAACTTAAGTCTTAATTTAAAATCATAATCAATGAACATAAATAGACAATAAATATAATATAATAGATTTTATCACCTTGACGCGCACCTACATCGACTAAAATACATTCCAAGAGTTTTCGTCGGCCTTTGAAACAACCTATTGGAACTAAACTTGTTCATAATGGTCCTTACACGGGCTCTTCAACATAGGCATTTGACAGGTCTGCATTTTACCAAAGATTACTATGATAATAGACCTTAATTTAACATTCACAGGTTTTATCTTGTCTTGTGATTATTTTAAGATGCATGTATTAGCACAAAAGAAGAAATCTGATTTTTACTTTAGTCTAGATTCAATAATAATAAATTTACAAAAATATATTAGGTTCGACTATACCACCTTGGGGAACACCTACATCGAATTAAATACATTCTAATGGTTCTATCGCCGGCTTTTAAAACAACCTATTATATAATCCAAATTTGCCCATAGTGCGGTCCTTCGGTTGACCATTAACTTAAGCAAGGCTTTTTGACAGGTTTGCATTTCACCAATTTAAAGATTGCTTCGACATAGTAACCTGACATAATCTTAAATGGTGAATAAAAGGATATGGAGTAAATGCACATGAGACAAAGTCTCTACAAATACATGGTAAAAACAAGCAAATGAACAACGCTTTTATTGTTGTTCTTCATCTAGAAGTCACAATTAGGCCTTCAACAATGAGCTTTGTTCATACCTCATAGCAAGTTCAAGACGGCCCTTAGCACCGGTTTAAGCCGAAATCTTTGCTAATTGTCGAGCAACGCTACATCCACGTCTTCATTGCTCATTGGTGCGGGATTGTCAACAAACATCAATTAAACTGGCAAAGTGTTCTTACAAACACTGTCTGAATTCAAAATCGGCATAAGCAGTCAACTTAAATAGACAAAAATGTGATCAAATATATTTGCCCTGATACACACCTACGTCGAAAGATAACTTTGAAACGAGAGCTTAGTTTAAAATTGTAACCTTTGGAAAATGTTTTATTTTGTCTGCTGATTATTCTAAGATATGAGCATAAATGAAGTTATCTGATTTTAACTTAAGTACAGATTCATGAAAAATATACAAAAAATATATAAGGTTCCATTATATCACCCTGAGGAACACCAGACATCGAATTAATACATTATAAGGGTTTTTAATACAGCAAGTTGGAATCTAAATTTTGTAACAATGGTCCTAAGGTGGGCTCTTAACTTGAACAAAGGTTTGCATTTCACCAACATTTGCTGGGACCTAGTATAAATCTGATATTATCTTAGGTTTGAATTCAAAATCAGGATCAGCTGTCAACTTAAATAGACAAGAATATATTTTGCCTTGACACACACCAACGTCAAATTTAATACTTGCTTAGGATCTCTGTGTCGGCCTTTCAAACAACTTACTTGAAGCAAACATGACCACAATGGGTATGACATGGACCGTTCATCAAAGGTATCTGGCATGTACGGCATTTCATCAATAGCTGCGAACTGGGAGATTAGTTTATCATTGTAACATATGGAAATACGTTTTTAAAAAGACTTTTGTCTGGTTATTATTTTAAAGATATAAACACAGACTTAGTAACCTGACACTGAATTTAAACTCATGATCGGCAATTATCATAAGTAGATCCCAAGGATATAAGTTTGATTATAACATCTTGACACACACCTAAGGTGGTATAATCGATCCTTATATATTTTGTCTGCTTATGACTGCTTTTGATTAGCATACTTTTATAGGTTAATTGACATCAACTAATGTCCGGAATATCAAGATCATGCTCAGCATATCGAAGCATCGAATATCACCTTTCACTCAAACGACCAGTTCAAACAAAATTAAGTTTAGATAGTCCTTAGACGAATCCTTCAACAAAGGTATCTGACAGGTCCATATTTGATGAGGGATTGTAAGTATCGTCTAACACTGTTACCTCATTGGAAAAAAAACATTCGAAAGAATTTTTTGTCTGGTGTTTGCTGATTATTTGTATGATATACGCATAGACTTAATAACCAGATTTTATCTTTATTCTGAATTCAAAATCATTATCAGCAATTATCATAAATAGACAAAAACTATTAGGAATGATAATATCGACTTGACAAACACCTTCATCAAATAATAAATTCATTGCCGGTAAATTAGCAATCTAAGTAACTGATGAAGCAGAAGTTAGTGTTTCGTGCGAGAGTGTTTTCTGATAAATGAATTGATATTTTATAGTACTACCCGTATCGTATTTCTAAAAATGCCTACAAAGCTGCATAATTTTGTATGGCCCTGCAACGAAAATTTGGGGGCAAATTGAATTACCTTTGTTTATCCGTCCGTTCTTTTAAATGTATGGTACATGGTTTATTAGTGCAACTCCTACTACAGTTTTATGCTAGGAAGCTTTTATTTCACATTTGGAGCTAGCAGTTCCCCTAAATAAAAGAATCAAAGTGGGAATTAGGCAAGCAGTCAGTATAGACAGGTTTTCGACTTTAGTGTTTTTGTATTTAATGGAACATATTTAACTATAGAATTACTTGGAAATACAATTTATTACTCTAATACGTTAATACGTTACCACTGTTAGGCAGCGAATTTTTTTCTTTATTTTTTTTTTCAATGAAAAACTATAATTTTTTAGTTAATAGAAGATATGGTGCAGTAAGTTATTTTCTCCTCTCAGGCTACAGTGTAATAACCGTTATTAATATTGATGTAGGTCTTATTTACCTCTAATAAAATTTAAGAAGCTTTTTTATTATAGAATAAATTGAAAAAATGAAGGAGAGATCGAGATATTTTATGTGTCTGAGGGGAGTTATTTTTGAAAATATTTCACAAAGATATTACTTTGGAACATTTCAATTCATGAAATAATTTGAATACAAGCTCAATGACCCTCCTTTTCGTTTTGTTTTAAAAAATGTTGGCGTACACCGCACTGCACTTACCAAAATTAGAAGTAATTTTGAAAATAAACAGAACGACAAACAGCCTGATGAAAAATAAATCTTTGACATGTTTTCCAATCAACCAGCAACATTTTTATACAACAAACGAAACATATAATGGGTTGGATGTAATGAAATCCAAAGATCAAACTGGCGTGTTCAAAGTTTTGACCTACTACTCTTCGGTTTTCCTTCAATAGCTTTCTGGAAAGCGTTATTTGTACTTAAGTAAATACACGTATCGGTTTTCAGGTGGAAGGAGAGCCGAAACGCAATGTTTACAGAACAAACCGTGTAAATGTACGACGATAAGACACTCTCAACTACTGACCTTTGCTTGCCGAAGCGGGGCGCGTCAGCCATCTTTGCCAGCACTTACCAAAATACACGCTGCACTTACCAATTCGATTGGACCCCCTGATTAATGCGTCACCCAGTGACTAGAAATCCTTTATTTTCCCCCTGTTAATGAAGCGTCGTCAAAATATCTCTTCAATATCGTCGTCAAGTAAACAACTGGCGTATTAAAATGAAAAAAAATCATTCGCATCTAAAATCTCGGTTTTTGAGTAGAAAATCTATATAATAAAAAGCATTATTAAATAATTATGTAAAATATGATTAAAATCGGCTATGCATGACAAAATGTTTAGAGCAAATATAGAAAGGTAAACTGGACAAATACAGCCAACCAGGCCCAATATGGATTTACTGGCTCAATATGGATTTACTGGCCCAATACGGGTTTACTGAGACAATACGGCCAGGCCCAATACGGACTTCCGGTTCTTGAAATGTTCAACAAAATGGCGGCAATATCATGAACAGAACATAATTCCATGTGAATAATCTGCTAGACTATTGCAAATGTAAATCAATTGTACATTCTTTATTACGATTTATTACAAAACGGAAATTCAGTTTCATTTCCGGGATCCGATCCCGTATTTCTACATTTAATTTGCAGAAGTTCAAGGATATCAATGACAACGCTGGTTTGTTGACATTCTGAAAAATACTTTGATAGTTAAGTGATTTTTAATATGAAACATCATAGTATTCAAACATGTCAACAATCAGATGCTCATGCTACGAAGATCAGAAAAGGAAATTGTTGTCAGGTAACCACCACTTGCTGAATTGAACTTGAGTCATTTGCGCGGCTGACGGACATCTC
>MJUU01013581.1:193093-232806 GCA_002080025.1 Modiolus philippinarum | reverse complement strand
GAGGTCATCTGCATCAGCTGTTGACAAGGTTGACTGGTCCAAGTCTGGTTGTTGGTCATTGGACTGGTTTGGTACCGACAAAACTGACTGGTCTAAATCTAGTTGTTGTTCAACTGATTGGTCTGCTACTGGGTCATCAGCAAGGTCACTGTTGTTTGAAAGGCGAGTACTCTCGAAGTCTGGACCATGTGCATTGGGTACACCACAACTTTTACAGTAGAAGTCAAAGTCTTCTTCTCCATTTACTAACTGTTGGTACAGCTCTGCTGAGATGCCTGGAAGAACGGAAATAAATAATTATAACATATGCTGCCACACCATTTACATAATTTTATTTTATTTTTCTGAAACAATACTTTTATTGTCTAAGTACTGCTTATAAATTATCGATTGAGAACTACAATTGTTATGTTTTGTTTTAATTTAACAAAAGGGGCGGAACAGCTGGCACACTTCGCTAATTACCATTGCACACTTTTAATAATCACATTAGGTAATGTGATTAACAGTGTATAATGCGATTAACCACGTATAATTATGTTTATCACCTTCCAATTTATGTTGACACACTTCAATTTCTACCTACATGTCTAATTCATTATAGTCCTATAATCGATCAAATACAATCATTCAAATTAAAATTAAAAAAATTATTTTTTTTATCATTGAACTATACAGCAACATATGTATATAAACAAAAAATGCATCCCTCTTATACAGTCCCTTGTCCCCAGTTCTAATAATTTCAAAAAGTAGCTTTTTTCTGTTTTATCGTTGATGGAATCGATAATTTTTTTATCAGAAAGTTCTTTAAAATTACTGGGCTACTGCTAATTTCAGACTAAACTACATCGCAGGAAAAAATGTTATTGATCTTCTATAATTTTAAACTCTTCGCAAAATGTTACTTCTGAGTATATACGACTTTTAAAAAAATTGACACTTCTGTTTATTTCATAATTCCCTAAATTATTCTGCAGTTCTAGTGAAATTGTTTGAGGACTTTGAGTGTACCTCTTTACCTTTTCATACAACATTTTAGCCACTATTATAAAAAAGAATATATCTTACCTGTTTCACACTCTCGGTGCTGCCAAAGATCACAATTTTCACACTGCAAGGCATGTTGGCGTAAGGTTACAGTCTTTCTGCACACTATACAACGTGGACGAACCATGGTTATTTGAGTGATGAAAAAACATTCTCGCATATATATGTTTTTTTTTAGCTTGGTTTTGACAACCATCAACCCATTAATTTTCTTCCACAGGAAATCTATGTTGCAACAAGTATTTCTCATTTTCTTTGAAGACATTTTTGCCGCCTTTGAAATAATTTTTCAAATATGAAAATATATTCATACGTTTCATAATGATACCAACTTTTGTTTTTATTGCAAATTGTGACAAAAACAGCAAAAAATAATTAGTCCTAATTATACTAATCAAGTGCCAATCAACTAAGGCAGGGAAACCATCACTGCTAAATTAACCAGCTAAATAAAGACCAATGTAGCCTTTGTCGGCAATTGTTAATCATTAATTAAAATTAATATATTAAGAAAATGCAAAAATTAAATAAAAATTGGACAACATTGTATATAAAATTAAAAATTTGGAAAAGGTACGAGTTGGTAGGGTACGAGTTGGAAAAGGTACGAGTTGACCTGTACCCGTCAAGTGAACATCTGGTGTATTGACATGAAAAAAATAATCCACATCTAAAAGCTCGGTTTTTGAGTAGAAAATTTATATAATAAAAAGCATAACTAATCGTCCGTCATGAATATCAATAAAAATGTCACTCGTGTCGATCAACGCAGTGGATTTAACTCGTTGCAGAACAAGTTCTGCAACTCATTAAATCCTTCTGCTTTGTTCGGCACTCGTGACATTTTTATTGATATTCACGACAGTCAATTAGTTATACTATAATTATTGACACTTTACTTTGACTATGACTTTATTTTCAGTGTTGACCTATTTGTCTCTTGCATGTTTGATGACAGTTTGTCCAGAAACATATTACATTTTCAATTAAACAACATTTGGATTGCTGTATTTGTGACTCAAATACATGCTGTATTTCATTGATGAAACAAGAGCTGTTGTCGAATGGCAGCCAGTTATACCCCTGCTCAGTGTACCCTGAATCAATATGGAAAGTGCAAAATTAAGTGTGTAAGGAAACAATAGAGGTGTTGACACAGTACAAGTGTGGACACAATACAAGCATTTACACAGTTGCAGGAAAAATCAAGATGCAAATAAGCAAGAACAAAAACCACAAAGTCGGTAAACAGGAAGCGATGATTCGATATGACCTAAAACGGGAGGCACAGTATAGGATCCAGTACTGAAGCACCATACCAAATATCAAGTGGCTGTCATGCATGGTTGCTGAGAAAAATGCGACGAAAAAGTCACAATTTTGAAAAAGCGATTAATAAACGCACAAAGTCGGTAAACAGGGAGTGGTGATTCCATATGGCCGAAAAGGGGAGGCACAGTATAGGACCCCATACTGAAGCACCATACCAAATATCCAGTGGCTGTCATGCATGGTTGCTGAGAAAAATGTGACCAAAATATGTGTGACGGATGGATGGACGGAATTACGGACGGACAGAGGTAAAACAGTATACCCCCTCCTTCGGAGCGGGGTCATAATTATTTCTTCTCTAAATGGTAGTTTTGAGTTGATACAACTCAGATATATGTAAGTTCATATGACTTGTTCCCAAAGCCAAATAACTAACAAGGAAGAAATTATTCTGATGATACTAAGATATGACCTATTATAATGATTCATATCACAACACAATGGAAAGTATATTCCAATGATGGCAATCTTCTTGCTGACACATAAAAGATACTGAAAACTGTATAAGGAAAGTATTTTAATTTATAATTCCATCAAACCATATAGCAGGAAATCTTTCAGAATTTCTGTTTGCTAAGGAGGGTCTCTCCTGAGGTTTATCACACTGGCACCAAGATAATAATAGATATAATATTTTTAATGTGTGAAACTATTGACAACAGATAATTTGAAGCCAAAAATATTGGTAGGTCAGTGTGCCCATTCTGTAGTTTTGGCAGGAAACCAAATCTCTAGATTTTTCATTGAGTTTGCATTAAGATTATAAACCTTTGAAACACAATAAAGGAATGCTGTTCGCAAGAATTCCACCAAATATTTATAAATGTTGTTAAAGAGGAATATAATCACCTTTTTGAAAGGAAAATTGGGGGTTAGTGTGTCAAAATTTGTAATGCATTATGGTGGATGAAATCCGAGAGGTTTGAAAATCTGGCACAATAAAGGAAACCTGGGGTATCTCTCATTTTAATGGAATCAACTTCAGATTTCAGGCATCAAAAGTCATGGAAACTGTAAAGAGAGTTGTTATATGAAAACTTTTTGCTGTTGATATTAGTTCAATTCTTCCCTTGAACTACAATGTACCTATTATTGCTTGCAAGAGCAACATTGAGTTATATTTTTCTATGTCAAAATTCAAGAGACATCCTTTTTAATAAAACGTTTTATATGATTTCGTTTGAAAATATACGTGAAGAAAACAAATATGAAACAATTAAGGTAGTTCAATCCTAATATTAATCAGATAGAATTTTTTTATTTAAAGATATTTTGTAGATCTTAGTCCAATTGTTCAAAAAATAAAATAAAAATGATATGTCACCGATCATCTTTTCCTGCTATAAGGTTATGAAAATGAGGCTAAATTCAGTATTTTCAGCAAAATTTACAAAGAATATATAGGGAACTGTGAGAAAATGCTTATTGCATAGCTTTCATATAAAATAGATATCAGATAGAAATTTTTTATTTTTTTGTTATTTCAGAGGTATACACTTCAGCTATATGTTGAGGTAAAAAAAATCTACATTTCACCGTTTGTTTTAGAGAGATATTTTCAGATAGAAATTTTTTATTTTTTTGAAATTTCAGAGGTATACACTTCAGCTATATGTTGAGGTAAAAAAAATCTACATTTCACCGTTTGTTTTAGAGAGATATTTTATATAGTTCAAGAAACAGACAATATTTACGGGAAAAGGGAGCTAATTCACGGGAAAGTCTATGCCAATCTATTAAGTCAATAAAGGAATATTCTGGCTTGAAAATCAAGTCAATTCAGCATCCGACTTTTGTTTCGCAATTGTGCCAATCGAATGCGCTGTGCATCAGTGTCGATCTACCTTAAAAGATTTTGTTAATACCAAGCCTTTCTATTGGATTGCAAAGAATATATAATTTTTGCCACTGCTCTTTCAAACACAAAACTAGCTGGAAACCAGTATAGTACCAAATTCTACCAATCAAGGGGAATAACTTTTGCTAAATTATTCTTTTAGATTCAGTAGTTCCTACACAAAACATTTTTTGGAAAGGGTTAAAATAGAAATTAGCTACAGGGCAGTCATTGTAAACTTAAAACAGTAAAGATTTTATCAACAGGAAACAAGAACCAATATACACAGACATAAGAAAATCCTGTGAAAGAAATTTCTAGCCTGAAGTCTTATTTGGACTTTATAGGTCTTATTCATATTTTCTGATTGAAAATTGAAATATTGTCATTTGTATGCAAAAACATCTCTATCTCCAAACCTACTAATACATTGAATGTTTATGTCATAAGATGTAATAAAACACCAAAAATAAATTTTATATTCTTTATTTTCTCATAACAGCTTCATGGAGAAAACTTATAATTTAATTTGATATAAACTTCTGTAGTACCACTTTTTAAAATAATCTGACATAAATTATTGGTGAATAATAATATACTGAAGATTTAACTAACAGATTGTACAAAATAAAAATTGCATGATGTCGGTAATGTCGTTAAAACTATAATGTAGTGCTACTTTTGAATGAACTGTAAAATTTAAAACCATACTTTTCATAAATTTATGATTGTAGTTTTGTAAATTGACATTTCATACTTAAATATGAAGTTCCCTTTTGAATAAATACATGTACGAGTACATTGATTTAAATTTGTAAATAAATTAATTTGTATGGCCTATGCAAGGTTACATTTTCCTTCCATGTAAAGTGACTGTACAAAAACTTGAATGTAAATCAATCAAGCAGAAAATATAGGGTAAAGTGACTTAATTTTGTCTGGATGCTGACTGCCATCAGAGATGCATGCATATGCAAAGTGACATGATCCTACCATGTTTAGTGACTGAGATCTGAACTTGTTCATAAACTTGAATGTAAGTCATTCAAACAACTAGAGCTGTCGCCGAATGGCAACCAATTATGCCCCCGCACCCTGAATCAATATGGCAAGTGCATATTTAAGTGTGTGTTGACACAATACAGGTGTTGACAAAGCACAAGTATGGTCACAATGATATGCCTCCCCTTTTTGCAAAATATATAAAAGGGAAGTTATCAATTCTATGGTTGCTAGGCAATCTTCCTGTAAAGTTTCATCCATTTTGAGGCACTTTGAATTTTCCTGCCTTTTTCCAGTTTCCATTTTGAAAATTCTGAGACCCAAAATCATTTCTATGGGTGCCAGACATCCTTCAAGTAAAGTTCCATCAAATTTGAGGCACTTTGAATTTTCCTGCCATTTTTCAGTTTCCATGGCAACCGCGGCCATTTTGAATACATTGTGTATTCCAAAAGATATGAGTGTGCACAATTACTAATTGTACGTTAGATTCCTTTGCAGTAGTTGGAATTTGTTTGCAAACTTTCTAAAAAACATGAGTAGTTGTGTTTTTCCTTCGTACGGATGGACAGACAAAGGTAAAACAATATGCCCGACTTTTCGTCGCGGTGCATAAAAAAAATCGGTCAAAGTGAAATAATTTTGCCTGGATGCTGACCTACCATCAGAGGTGCATGCATATACAAGGTTAAATGATCCTTCCATGTACACTGACTGAGATATGAATGATTTGAATGGAAGCCAATCAAGCAGATGATATAGGTCAAAGAAACCCATTTTGTCGGAGACTGACAGTCAACCCAGATGCATCTGCATGCAAAGTTTGATAACCCTTTCTCACAGAGGTATGCAACCAAATGCAGACACAGACTCATACTGCAATAGTCCCCCTCAACCAAATGCAGACACAGACTCATACTGCAGTAGTCCCCCTCAACTTCTTTGAGGGGTGAACTAAAAAAAAAAGAATTAAAAAGTAACCATGAGACACAGATGCACCTACCAGGTATTCCGTTCAGGAAACTGTAAGTTTATGACTAATGGATCTGGAAAATTGATGCACAGTACAACTCACCTTACTAATTTAAGAAGAATTCTTGGAAAAAATATAGATAAGCCATAGTACTATCTGAATGTATACCCTTTAAGTTAAGTATTTGTTTATACTACTTTTTTAAAAGAAAATTCAAAAGACTCATGGCCTTATATTCTTCCTTTTGAAAAAATATTATACACAATTTATTACATAAGGAGTACATTAAATTTATCATTTTGGAACAAATATTATGGATGAACTGCAATTATGTCAAAAATGTCTAAAGAAGTCAAAGGTAAGAACAGGCAATGTTTCATGTTGAAACTCTGATATTTCACACAAGTGTGGACCCAAATTGATGTCTCGCCCGTCCCTGCTTGATCGCAAAATTGATGTGAAAACTCAAACTGCCTAAATCAAAAACTTAACATGTTCACTAGACTGTGAAATAAAGCAATATAGCAGACTTTCACATATCACCTAAAACCAAAATTCCAAATATTAATTACCTACCACTGATAGATACTGAAAAACCAAACATGTTCACTAGACCATGAAAATGAGGTCAAGGACTAAAGCCAAATACTGAAATAGCAGGCTGTCATCTTCCATCTCAGACAAACCCACATGCCAAATATTATTGAACTTGCATTAATAGATACTAAAAAACTTAATATGATCACTGGACCATGAAATTGAGGTCAAAGACAAAAGTCATATAGCAGACTGTCATGTACTATGCAAGACCAACATATAAACCAAATATAATTGACCTACCACTTATAGTTACTGAGAAAATGACCTAATCACAACAACTTAACATGCTCACTAGACCATGAAATTGAGGTCAAGGGCAAAAGCCATATGACAGACTGTCATGAACTACCTAAGACCAACCTACATACCATATATCATTGGCCTACCACTTATAGTTACTGAGAAACTAAACTAAAAACAAAAAACTGAACATGTTCATTGGACCGTGATATTGAGGTCACAGACAAAAGCCATATGACATACTGTCATGTACTACCTAAGACCATCTTACATACCAAATACCATTGACCTACCACTTATAGTTACTGAGAAAATGACCTAATCATAAAAACTTAACATGCTCACTAGACCGTGAAATTGAGGTCAAGGACAAAAGCCATATGACAGACTGTCATGAACTACCTAAGACCAACCTACATACCATATATCATTGGTCTACCACTTATAGTTACTGAGAAACTAAACTAAAAACAAAAAACTTAACATGTTCATTGGACCATGAAATTGAGGTCACAGACAAAAGCCATATAGCAGACTCCCATGTACTACTCAAAACCAACCTATATACCAAATATCATTCACCTACCACTTATAGTTACTGAGAAAATGACCTAATCACAAACACTTAACATGCTCCCTAGACCGTGAAATTGAGGTCAAGGACAAAAGCCATATGACAGACTGTCATGTACTACCTAAGATCAACTTACATACCAAATATCATTGACCTACCACTTATAGTTACTGAGAAACTAAACTTAGCACAAAAACTTTACATGTTCACTGGACCGTGAAATTGAGGTCACAGACAAAAGCCATATAGCAGACTGTCATGTACTACTCAAGGCCAACCTATATACCAAATATCATTGACCTACCACTTATAGTTACTGAGAAAGTGACCTAATCGCAAAAACTCATCATGAAAGTTTATGCCGCCGTTGCCGTCATACTTTGTACGCATATGTCTCGCTTTCCGCGATTTTCGTCGTGGGCGAGACAAAAATTAGACGAAGAAGGTATATATGCATTGGATCCCTCTAAATTTAGCTAATCATTTCACACAAATATTTGACAGTAAATACATGGTTCTGAACTTTGGCACATTAAAAGGTATTGATTTGGTGGGTAAATTACACATGTTTTTCCATTTAAAGTTTGGATAGACAAAAACATTTATCAAAGCACCATTTGACAAAAGATCTTGATACACACTTTCACTTTGTTTTACGGCAAAAATTACATATCAAGAAAAATATTGCAGATTGCTGATAACTCGCAATAAAAAATAGTAGCATTAGTAACAAAGCTTATCTAGATGATACCTGTTTAAGGTACAATAAATTGCAAAATTTATATTAACAAGTGTGGACCCAAATTGATGTCTCGCCCGTCCCTACTTGATCGCAAAATTGATGTGAAAACTCAAACTGCCTAAATCAGAAAACTTAACATGTTCACTAGACTGTGAAATTAGATTAACTGACAAAAGCAATATAGCAGACTGTCACATATCACCCAAAACCAAAATTCCAAATAGTAATGACCTACCACTGATAGATACTGAAAAACCAGACATGTTCACTAGACCGCAAAAATGAGGTCAAGGGCTAAAGCCAAATAGCAGGTTGTCATCTTCCATCCAAGACAAACCCAAATGCCAAATATTATTGAACTTACATTAATAGATACTAGGATACTTAACATGATCACTGGACCATGACCACCACTACCACTTATAGTTACTGACAAAATGACCTAATCACAAAAACTTAACATGCTCACTAGCCCGTGAAATTGAGGTCAAGGACAAAAGCCATATGACAGACTGTCATGAACTACCTAAGACCAACCTACATACCATATATCATTGACCTACCACTTATAGTTACTGAGAAACTGAACTAAGCACAAAAAACTAAACATGTTCATAGGACTGTGAAATTGAGTCAAGACAAAAGTCGCATAGCAGACTCCCAAGTACTACTCAAAACAAACCTATATACCAAATATCATTCACCTACCACTTATAGTTACTGAGAAAATGACCTAATCACAAAAACTTAACATGCTCATTGGACCAAGAAATTGAGGTCACAGACAAAAGCCATATAGCAGATTGTCATGTACTACTCAAGACCAACCTATATACCAAATATCATTGACCTACCACTTATAGTTACTGAGAAAGTGGCCTAATCACAAAAACTTAACATGAAAGTTTATACCATCGCCGCCGCCGTCATACTTTGTACACATGTCTTGCTTTCCATGACTTTCGTCGCGGGCGAGACAAAAACCACATAAACAGTATCCATAGTAAGTATGGGACACATTTTGAGTAAATATTTATTACAAATACAAACAGGGATTGGATTGTCCCAGATACAAACTAAAAATGTTTAAAAATCTTAGTAAAAACAGCTTAACAAAACGAAAAAAAATCTATATATTCAGTTGATTGTTCAAACAGAAATTACATATCCTCTTTAAAATACAACTTTAACACTGATTGCAAAAGGAAAAGTTGTGTATATTTAGGTGTAAAACATGTTTGGATAACTTTGAACTGAACATAGGACTTTCTGGTTTATATGATAAACTTGTGACAGAATATAAAATATACCAATTTGTGACATTTAGTTTATTAGCCTCTGAAGTTCAATTTCTTTTAAAATACTAGGGTTTGTGACATATATCTTGCTTTGATGGTGCAGCCATCAATTAGAATAATGACTTTTGCAACATTTAATAATTTTGGGTATCAAACAGGCTACTGTTAAATTGGAAAATTTTTGTGAAAGTTTTATTGTTCCATATTTTCAGATTAAGGGATGAAACAGGGGGAAATATACCTGTAAAAATATTTTAATGCAATGTGTGATTTAGTAGCTCCACCGATACCTGTTAATTCAAGACAACAGGAAATTAATTTCATTTTGAAAATCGCATGAAAAAACGGTGCCAATATTTCAACATTTACAATTTTTGTTATCTTCAAGTAAAAGAAAATGTGTCCATGGGACACGAATACCCCCGCCTGATATATCGGCAAACAGGAAGTAGATGAGTCAGGGACCAAAGCTTCAGACCAAATATCAAATAATCCCTTCATACACAAGCCGAGAAATCCTTGATGAAAATTTTGGACGTACACATGGACAATGGTAAACTCAATGCCTTTGTCGCCTAACGGCGGGGGAATAAAAATTAATCTTTTAATGTGTGATATATGAAGTCTGCAAAGGTAAATATTACTTGCATTCCTCAAATGCATTGTTTCACACTGCTTACATAAATTCTTCACAATGATAAAAAAAACAGGCTATTTTTGAATTAATAATAACTATAAATTAACAATAGCAATCTGTATTGTTTTATAATAACAGATTCTGGTATATCTAGCTTAATGCAGCCTAATGACAATTTGTTTTTGCACATTGTTTCCCCATCATTCACAACAAAATGTTATTGTCAAGATGAATGTTTATCACAAGATGAATTCAGCAGTGCTAGCTACAACACAATAACTGGTAAGCAGAAAATCAATGTGATGTTTAGAAGTTTGAGGGTTCAATGGCTTGAGCTACTGATAATTAAGAGAGTTATGGACGTCTTTTCCGTTTCTTATATATGGCAGATTTCCTGGATCATTAACATATCATATTTGCAATTCTTCAATGAACATACCAATATTCCTCAAGTAACACCAATAACAACTCCTTCTAAACTCCTGTCTTTTATTTGCCAATCAACCAATCAAAGTTCTATAGAACTCTATTGTGTACTAATTTGTCATTACTGGAGTATCAAGGTAAACCCCTTCAGGCAGTACAAATTGGTATACAATAGAATTCTATAGAACTTTGAGTGGTTGATCCTCCAAGTCGAAGGATAATAGCAGCTTCTGCAATCTGTTATATTTTAAAGTATGCTAAGTCAACAAACATAAAATATCAATTAACTCTAAATTAAAACAAAATTTATGAGCCAAAATTAATCTTAAATATATTCATTGAAATTCTGATGATTTGATTGGTGGACAATGATAACTTGAAATACCAAAGTAATTCTTACTTTTACAGTATGTGGCCAGAAGTGAGTCATTAATGCAAAATTCCCTGACTGTGTATTTAATGTAAACACAGGACTTTTTAAAAAAAATTATTATCATGCACTCATTTCTCATCAGATTTTCATATTTTTTTTTTCACTGTTAAATGCAGATTTTCACAGAGTTTTTTGTCATTATTTGGCAATTTTTTTTGAATCTGTTAAAAGTGTCACAAGTTAAATGCCATTAAAAATATGGCATTACAAATTTACTATTATTTTTTGTAAAATATATCCTCAAAGATTTAAAATTAACAATGAAGGGATATGGAAAAAAGTATGTTTAAATTACCATTACTTTGTAATGAATAATGTTAAATTTATATATAGTCTCTAACATTGTTTCCTGTTTATTACGTATATTTCTCACATAGAGATAGTTAAATTTTCACATTTTAAAGTTCAAGGTTTATCTGAGAACTTTAAAATGTGAAAATTTAACTATCGAGATGTGAGAAATTGTCGTAATAAACCGGAAAACAATATTAGAGATTGTTTCTCTAATTTCTACTCAATTTTTTTGAAGTAAAGCGATCTCCGTAGTCTCCAGTCTCAAGTATGCTGCCATTTTGTTGCTATCATCGTTGCTATGTGTATCATTGCGCCATTCATTGAAAGGGGTGTTGAATATAATAGTTTTAATAAAAATGTCATATTATCAATAAATTGAGTTATCGTAGTCATAAAAATGCAAAAACCATTTTGCTAGACAATGATGCAGGTGTTAATTTCATCAACATCCGGTTGCACTATTAAGAAAGTGACGCGGACATTTACATGATTGACCAATCACCAACTGAGATCAAATAATACACATGGTGATTACCATTTCGATAACCCATTAGTCAGGAGGTGTTTATATTTGCTAGAAATTAGAGAAAAAGAAATTATCAAGTGAAAGTGTATTTAATTCTGTTTTTAACAGTAAAAGAATTTTGAGAATCGGATGAGAAATGACTGCAGGACAGTTATTTTGAAAAAAGTCCTGTTTATACATGAAATGCACAGGGAATTCTCACTTTTGGCCACATACTGAAGATGAAATGCATTTGACCATATGACCATTTGGCAGATAAATGTATACAAACATCATGATGGACTTTCCATCTAACAATTTTTTATTGTATCTTTCAGTTGTAAAGAGGTCAATATGAGAAATGAATCCTTTATTTTGAAGTTTCAGAGGGATAAGAAAGCCTACCCTAGATGGATATCAACTCTTTCATACCAAAATGAAACTTAACATAAAACATTAAATCATTAAATAGAGAAGTTCTTAGCACTACCAAGTGAAATATTCTTTCCAATAGCCATAGTAGAAAATCCATGGCTCTAATGCCCACTCTCTTAACCAGTTGTAATTCCAGCATGCAGAAGCATGGATAATGTGTTCATGAAATCTTGAATTCTAACAAAAAGGAAGAAAAATGAAATTGTTCATAGTGCCCATGCTTTGGAAAACATTTTTACAGTGTGCCCTCCCTAATCTGAACTCTCAAATTCACTCCAGTTATATACAGTCCAACTTTGATAGCTTGAATACCCAAGGAACTGATGAAAGTAGTTAGAGCTAGAGGGGTGTTAAAGCTATCGAGGTCAAACTGTGTTTCAATTCCAACATAGGGTCCAGAAAAGGGGTTTGAGACATCCAGTTTTTGAAGTTTGAGCAATTGAGGTTCAACTGTAAATCAAATTAGTCTTTCTACTTCTTTTGTACAAATCCTGAATTTTGTGTTTTTATCAACCTAGTATTCCAAAATCTTTAAAACTCTCAACTATTCTCATCGATGCAGGACATATTCATACATCAATTTTCATAAGCATCAACATTTTTTTTTTCAAAAAATATTGCATCAATCAAGATTTAAAGTGATTATAAAAACTCTTTACTTTAAGATAGAGCTCATTCACCATTTTATCTATCACATTTATCAACAATATATTACATACATATTCATAGTATGTAAATAAAACTTAACATGTAAACAATCTTGATTTGTATTTTCCTACCTACAATATCACACCATATATCAACAAATTCTCAACAAAAGTCATTGTGACTTTATCACAAAACACAATCACATAATTGCACTCTTTATGTTAAAACTATTTATTCCTATAATGCACCTGGTCAAAAAATACCCAACTGAATATTGGATTAAAAATGACTAGCTAATAGATTGTTTTGCTTTGACTTTTAATACTGCAAAATTATTTTTTATTTTCCTATTAATTCATACAATTTAAACAGTTACTAACTTAACTATCAAGCAGACAAAATAGTTTATCCATTAAGGTAGTGCAGGGGTTTAAAACTGTGCATCATTCTTGTGCATCTGAAAAAATGGAATTCCCTATTGGATGGTTGGCAAAATGATTTCCGATGTCTTATAATAGATAAATTGATCAAATATGCCACTTTTATTGGTTAACCATGTAGAATGTTGAACCTTTTCAACAAAATCCTGTTCTATAAAGGGGAGATAATATGTATAGAAATACTAGGAAAAATCAGTTTTTGTCATTTATAAAAAAATTAATTCAATGACCTCAATTTTTTTTTCATGCAAATCAAAGGCTAGCATATAATCTAATAATTTATAAAAATTAAAGAATGCTATCTGATGCAGCTAAAAACCAATTAAAATTTGTTAAAACTTGCTAATTTTCCCTATCATTTCAACCAAACAGCTGATTTTTACATGAAAGATTTCAAGCTTATATGGCTAGTGACCCACAATTATTTTAATTTTTGTATGCTCTAATAACAAAATGTAAGAAATGAAAATATCAGAAAATTTCATCTGACAGTTTTACACCAATGTTCCATCTTAACCACAGGATTTAGTGTTTTAGCTATCAAGGTGGACAAAACACATTATCCATTATTCATAGGATTTAGTGTTTTAGCTATCAAGTGGACAAAACACATTATCCATCATCCACAGGATTTTGTGTTTTAGCTATCAAGTGGACAAAGCACATTATCCACATGATTTTGTGTTTTAGCTATCAAGTGGACAAAATACATTATCCATTATCCACAGGATTTTGTGGTTTAAGGGGTACCTAACATCACTAAAAATTTTGCACATTTAATTTTACAAAGTTTTTGGAGTTATTCATTATGACTAATAGAAGAAATTAGTAAATTTAAAAATATTTCACCAACAAATTTCATGAGAAATATTTCAATAAATACTAGTATTTAGAAACTGAACAAACAAAACTTTTGATCAACTATAATTCAAGAACTTAATAATCTATAATTCTAATATGCCGTGCTGTAATCATATATTTTACGGCTTCTGCATAAGGTAACTCAAAAGTAGTAGGTATGTTAAGTATGTATTTTGGCACTTTTAAATCTACAAAATCAAAAATTTTACATGTTCATGGAAAAATTGTTGTAAGTTTATTCAAGAGGGCTCCCAAAAAATGTTTTTGCTTACTTTCATAAATAAAATATGTCAAATAAGTACTTTCTTAAAACCACAATTTATGTAATGGGTTCATACAAAATTTGAGTTCAAAACATGTGAATTAAAAAAAAATACACAAAACCATATCTCTATATGTCTTTCACTTATGTAAAAAGCATAAATAATATTCTATCAAAGAAAAAAAAATCATAAATCACCAAATATTGTAAATGTTCTGTTATTAACCACTTTGACAGAATGTAAGTCCTCTTTTATTATGGATTTAAAATTATTCTATGTAAAATACATAAGAATTAATTTGATGTTTTATCATTCCATGTATATATCTTCTGTAGGATGGGTGAATGCCATATACTCTTGATAAAATCTCTTAAATGCTTGTCTGAAAAAAAGAAGGTATAAATAATGTTACTGCAGAGGGTAGATACAGTTTTCTGTTAGACTATTAATCCAAAAATATTACATCAGTATATTAGGCTTATTCCTAAACAAATATTTGCTTTCTTTACCACACTCATAGTAGACTAAGGAGCATCTCCATCAAGCAAAAGCTCTATCACTATTTGATTATGTCAGATTTCTTGATGTTTAGTATGAAATAAATACATGTAAGTCAGCCTTGTAATGTTGTGGTCTGTTTCTTTGACATCCTTCAATGTTCTGTTATGTCAGCTTTGCAATGTACTGGTCTGTCTGATTACATAAGCAGTCCACTATTTGAGTCTGTTCCATTTTGATGATGTCAGTTCCAAGTTTAGTCCTCTAAATGGTGTTTGGTCCCATCTTTTTGTCTGTCTGATTATGTAGATTTCCTTATATTGGTCTGTTTGATGTCATCTGATTATATAGGGTTCCATATTTTTGTCTGTTTGATTGTATCAGCTTTCAACAATTTTGTCTGTTAAGTTATATTGGCATTCCTTATTTAGATTCTAGCTGTCCTTGCTTTTGTACTTGATTATGTTAGCTTTCAGTGTTTAGGTCTTTTTGATAATGCAAGTTTTGCAAATGTCTGGATCACTATACAAATTTAGCTTTTTCTCATCCTTCATTCTTTGTATTTCTGCCTAGTTGACCCCTAGTTAAAGGTCATAAGGCCTGAACATTGGACATTTCACCTGTGTCTCCCTCATTTGTAGATAATTCTTATTTTGTCCATTTCACCTTTTAATTGTGACCTATTTTACAATATTTATCTTTTTTACTTACTATGGGTTTTTTAGTATTGGTCTCGATATGTCAGATCTATTATGTTTTTTTTTGTGTTTATCTGCTTTCCATGTTTGGGCTTATTTATAAAGTCTACTTTATCCATATAGCTCAGTAAAAATAACTAACTATGAGGTAGAGCAAAGCTGATTGTTGAAGGCCTCATGGTGACTTCAAGATGAAGAACAACAATATACAATTATGGCCCGCTGTTAAGGGAAACATCCAGATTTGTCAACCTGAGGGCCCTGCCCGAGGGAAACCACCCCTCCAAGGGTTGATCAATCTGAGAGGGCCATAATTGTTTTATTATATTTTAATGGTTTCATTAATTCCAAATCAAGAGGTTTTATTAAGGTTTTAATCTCACAAAGAAGACTGGTATAATCTGCTAGTGATTTTTAGAATCTACAGGGTTGTTTCTCTCTGTGATGTCATATCCGGGTTGTTCAGCGGGAAACAACATGGTTGTTCCCGCATTGATGTCATATCGAGGTTGTTTGCTAAAGCATCTGAGTTATTTTGAAGTCACGTAATTGCTTTCACCCAATTAAATCTTCTCTTACTTAGAAAAATATAATAATTAAAGTCGTTCCATTGCTTTGTTTTGCCATGTATTTGTAGAGGCTTTGTCTCATGTGCATTTACTCCAAATCCGTTCATTGCTTAACAAAATATTGTTACAAAAGTATCAGGATTAGCTGATTGTTGAAAATAACTGTCAGTTAACTTACCCTAGTGCATCATTTACAGGACGTGTTGATCTCTCGCCCAGGAATACATGACAAGCAAATCTATATAGTTTGGGATGTTTTGTGATGAAAGCAAAATATCTGTAACCAAAAAAGAACATGAAATAATTAATTATACAACTTAACATTTATATCTGCTTATTCAAAATAATATAAATTTTAAGTAATCTGACCAAGAAATAAAAGAATACCTTCATTCTTTCGATGAGATCTGCGGCATAAATGATACAGTATCACACCTTAATCTATACTTAACTGGGTAAGTAAACCTTCAGAGGTGATTTCTACCGAAAATAATGACAATGGTAACAATGTTCAGATTATAACTTATATGTAAATGTGAACTAAGCATTAGATTAATGTATCATATTCTACAAAAACTGCACATGACGTGCACATTATATTACAATGACATACTTGTCTTTCCTAGGATGACAACCACAGAATGATATATTCTTCAGAGCAAAAAAGTGAGTAAAATCAGTATCTTCATGCTGAAAATATATTAGGATAACATTTTATATGAGTTGATAAATAGTTTATAATCAGGACATTATAAAATTCCACTGAGTTTAATGTAACTAAATGTGATACATGAAACAAAAATGGAAGAATGTGTCCATGGGACACGGATGCCCCCACCTCCTTGCAATCGAAACCCTTAAATATCAAAGGCATAACTATGTACAATATATATATATCAAATATTATAAAACAGGATCTTTCTCCTGTGATAAATAGGCACTGGAACTGGTTTGGTTTTGATATAATGTGTAGTTCCAACAAATAATCTGAGAAACAGTCTTATATGTAATACTTATCTATTTTCAGCAACTGTGACCTTGACTTAGGGGGTATCAACGCTAAAATCTATGGGATTATGTCTAAAGTGATAAGTAAGCAAGTGACCAAGTTTGGTTTTGATCAGATGCAAACTACTCAAGTAATTGTTCGGAAACCAAAATTTTATTGAAATTTTAGTCTTTTTTTAGCAACTGTGACCTTGACCTTGGTGCTACCATCCTGGAAATCAATAGGCTTTTGTATTGGGTGATAAGCAAGCACGTGACCAAGTTTGGTTTTGATCCGATGTAGTATACTCAAGTTATCATCCGGAAACCAATTTTATTGAAATTTTAGTCTATTTTTAGCTACTGTGACCTTGACCTTGGGGGTACCAACCCGGAAATCTATAGAGTTCCATCTTGGGTGATAAGCAAGCATGTGACCAAGTTTGGTTTTGATCCGATGTAGTATACTCAAATTATCATCCGGAAACCAAAATTTTATTGAAATTTTAGTCTATTTTTAGCAACTGTGACCTTGACCTTGGGGGTACCAACCCGGAAATCAATAGGATTATGTCTTGGAAGATAAGCAAGCATGTGACCAAGTTTGGTTTTGATCCGATGTAGTAAACTAAAGTTATCATCCGGAAACCAAAATTTTATTGAAATTTTAGTCTATTTTTAGCAACTGTGACCTTGACCTTGGGGGGGGGTACCAACCCGGAAATCAATAGGGTTCCGTCTTGGGTGATAAGCAAGCATATGACCAAGTTTGGTTTTGATCCGATGCAGGATACTCAAGTTATCATCCGGAAACCAAAATTTTATTGAAATTTTAGTCTATTTTTAGCAACTGTGACCTTGACCTTGGAGGTACCAACCTGAAAATCGATAGGGTTCTGTCTTCGGTATTGTAAGCATGTGACCAAGTTTGGTTTTGATCTGATGTAGTATACTCAAGTTATCATCCGGAAACCAAAATTTTATTGAAATTTTAGTCTATTTTTAGCAACTGTGACCTTGACCTTGGGGTACCGACCTGGAAATCACTAGGGTTCTGTCTTGGGTGATAAGTAAGCATGTGACCAAGTTTGGTTTTGATCCGATGCAGGATACTCAAGTTATCATCTGGAAACCAAAAAGATGGACGTACGGACGCACGGACGGACGTACAGATCAGGGTAAACCTTAATGCCCTCGACCGCTTAGCGGCGGGGGCATAAAAAATGAAATAAATTTTTATGATATGACAGATTTCCATAATGATTAATAAATCACTAGATGAATGGATACACCATCACTGTGTCTCAGACTTGCCTTTGTCTCCAAATCTTACAATCAAAGTCCTATTTACTAATCATAATTACCTTTTGATCGGTGCATTGCATTTGCGCCAATAAGTATTTCATTTGCGCCAAAAAAATATTTCATTTGCGCCACAAATCGTACTTCATTTGCGCCAATAAAAAAATTACATTTGCGTCAAATACAGGTAAATAGTAGAATAGGATTATTTTATTAACCTAATCAAAGTATAAATGAAAGTTGAAATGTTTTACAATTTATACTTTATGCATTTATTAACCCCATCGTTTTTTTTTAACATAACCCGTTGCCCCTCGCTCACCACGGGTGAAGTAGGATTTTGAGCAAAATATTTGACAAAAACGCTAAAATCAATACAAATGTATATACCCGATATGAGTACTACTTAAGCTTGTAACAATGTGTAATCAATTCAGTAATATCAAATATATACATTAAATGAAATATAAAATTAGGAATCAAATGAATAGAATTTAATATAAATACCCCTTTATATAAAACAAAATTGCCTTAACGAATCAATGACGCAAACATTTTACGTATCTTAGATTTATTAAATATTCAATTTTGAATAATATATTAATTATTTTATTTCCATCGATATATTTTATATCAAAAATATTAAATAATATATTTAACGCTGTTTCTACTTCCTATTACCAGAAAATTTACCTGTCAAATGTTTACCTGAGAAATGGCGCAAATGAAATACAAGCTTGTGGCGCAAATGAAATGCCTTACTTTTCAAAAATTGGCGCAAATGCAATGCGCCCCTTTTGATTTGGCTATTTATTATCTTTTTGCATGAATAGATATTTGCCATTTACAATGATATTTTGATACTGGAGTTAGATATGACATTTCTAGGTGTTATATTAGTCGGTCCTTTGGTATGTTATTAGTTTTTTTCGACATTTTTGTTGGTTTATCCTCATTGTTTGTTGGCAGAACATTATTGCTAATCGGAACAAAAATTGACATCACAAGCAAATGAACAGTAAAATACAGAATATTTTTGAAATGCTGATGAAAATCACAAGAGTATAAATTTAATAGATTTCACATCTCTGAAGAATTGTATACTACTAGATATAAACTCGATTTATGTAATCTCAAATTAATCAACTAGCCAAAGGCTTGTTTATTATATTTCAAAATTTCATAACTTAAGTAGATATTTAGTAATATACAATTGTTACTTGTTATGAAGACTATAAATAACTATTTGTTACCCAGGTAATGACAACAAACTGGTATACAGAATTATTATACCTCCTGAAAGAAAGTTCTTTTATAGCAAAACAGTTTTATTTTTCGCCTAGTTTTTAAAAGTAATAGCGTTGACTGCACTATTGCATAGTAAGCACTGCAATTTTGAAGACTACGTCAATCATCATCAATAATCATGTGAGGGGGGGGGGGGGGAGTTTTGGTCTGACCGATAAGTGGGTGGTACTTATCTGCTTGATCACCTGTGCAATTGATGTAATCAAGTTTCTAATTTCTAACCATCATTTGAAGTTACACAAAGAAAAGAGTGTCGTCTGCAACAGCATTAATGATATTAATGTTGTGTTTTACATTGACTATGGAAAATAGTAGCCAGGGTGATGGGCAATAGTGCACTCCCCTTCAGGTCGTGCACTATTGTCCATCACCCTGGCTTCTATTTTCGCATAGTCAATGTAAAACACAACATTATTATATAAAGTATAATTGTACAAAATGTATGGTGTACATGTTTCTGTAGGTATTAATGTGTATTCTGTCAATAATTGCAATTTTTTATGTCAGTGATAAAGGAGACCAACCATAAAAGGATTGAAGTAAAAATATCCAGTATAATGTTAAATAATTAATTATACTGATGGACAAAACACATTATTTACTGTACAACTTACCCCAGTTTTACTTTTATCTAACATTCGTATACCATATTGACTGATTTCTACCGTACAGAGAGGTGGAGGCACTGAACATTTCTGTGAACGTCGTGACAAAGCAACCTACAATATGTAATAAATCTTGTAGGTAAAGAACAAACACATATCATAGAACCAACAAAGAACTTAAAGTTCAAAAGGTTATATGATTAGTTTTTAAATTATTTAAGGTAGATAGACACTAATATTTACATCCATGAGATTTTGTTATAAATTGGAACAATTGAAGATCCAATCATATACACTTGAAATACGCAATAAAAAATATGGGTCACCATGCTTGTTTTTTCTAGAATCCAGGTCCAAGTTTGCACATTTTTTGCCATTTTTTCACCTAAATTTACAAAGAATGCACAGGGAAAATATAGGAAGGTAATTTTAACTTAACAGAAATGATCCTTTTGTCCAAGAGAATTTTTTGTACTTTTGTTAATAGATTGTATATAATCTCAACTATAGGAAAAGGTGAAAAAATGTATACCGAATTTTGGTGTGTATTAAACACATTGGTGTATAAAACGCATCCCCTTTCTCAGAGGAAAAGAATCAGAAAAAATCTAGTTCGTGTGTAAAAAACGCACGTAAAATTTCAACATGTTCTGTCCAAAAATGTCTAGAGACACCGAGAGTTACCTTGTGGACTGAATTAAATGGAATACATGATGCTTTATTCACTTATATTTAGAGGAATAACTGTACATGTACCTGTATTTATTTAATGGTTTGTTCAAACATTTTGGGAATTTGCAAACGAAAAATATTGATTTTGTAAACACAAGAAGTTTATCTCCAAACATAGTTAAAAGTCAAAGGCGGTTATGGATACATAAATATTAGGGTTTGCTTTTGGTAAATTTTTAAAGTGATATTCCCTTATTGCTCTTCATAATCGGTTTATGCATTAATTAACTTCATTTAAACTATCCCTTTTCATAAATATAATTACAGTATGACTTGCAAGTATCGTGTACCCCTGAAAACCGGCTTCACCTAGTCAAAACAAATATGGCGGACACGATCGAGATGAAATTTTGGGTACTGGGAAATCTCTGAATATACATGTTGTATTCAAAGAAAACAATACACATCTAAACATTTCACGAAAGGATGTTAACATGTTAAATGTTAACATTAGCAAACTTTGTTGTCATCAAACACAGGTTCATATCTGGATCACAACAAGGATTTTACACTGATTTCCAATGTCATTTCCGGTCTGAAGTTAAGTTCGTGGTGGTAAGAAAAAAGTGGTCTTTTGAAGTTCGCATGTATAAATTGCATCCCCGCTCACTAGGACCTTTCTGGGGGGAAATATGTGTGTGTAATACACGCCAAAAAACGGTAGGTCACCATGCTTTTAAGGTGTCTGCAGGGTATTAATTTCCTATTACAGAATTTTTTGAAATTTTCTGTGTAGAAACATAATTGTATTATTATTCAAACCATGAAATAAAATTTGGGGGTCACCGTGCATTTAAGGGAAAAAACTGAAATTGAGAATTACAAAGAAATGATAAGGAAAATGACTATATGAGTGGATAAATTTTAAAATCTATTGTAGATTTTGTTCATACTTTGCATGTGTTTTAAACTCATTATATTGTTTGCACATAAAAAATAAAAATCAGGGGTAACCATTGAAATAAGCCAGATAAACTTTGAAATGTTAATTTTTCTAGTGATATTTATATAAAATTCTTTTTTCAAATTATCTCCCTTGCTTTATTTCTGTGTTCTATATTTTACGAAAGGATATGGAGTGAATGAACATGAGACCATAACACATATGTTAACTCCAACTGCAATAATTTTAATGAGCTGTATGGCCATTTCGGAAATGTATTCCTCATCAGCAGCACTAGAACCCAAACAAAGGAAATCCATAATTTAAAAAAAATGTTAAAATGCACAAAACCAAACGTAATCCTATTAATCAGTAATATCAAATATAGCTAAGTACAAAACTACGATGGTGGGAGTTAATCCTTTGGTTTTAGAATTTACATAAATTTAGATAACAGTAATTGAACAAAGTGTACACATGAGATATTATCTCATGCACAAGAACACCATATCTTAGAAAAGTAAAGAGCATACATCTCTACTATGGGGAATTGTTTTACCAACTCCACACTGCAATAAAAGACAAACTCCTGTATTAAATATTTTACGAAAGGATATGGAGTGAATGAACATGAGACCATAACACATATGTTAACTCGAACTGCAATAATTTTAATGAGCTGTATGGCCATTTCGGAAATTTATTTCTCATCAGCAGCACTAGAACCCAAACAAAGGAAATCCATAATTTCAAAAAATGTTAAAATGCACAAAACTAAACGTAATCCTATTAATCAGTAATATCAAATATAGCTAAGGACAAAACTACGATGGTGGGAGTTAATCCTGTATATATCCAGCTACAGATTTAAAGCACATGTATTTTAGTTCAACTTTTTGGAAATAAAAATGTTGTGAAATGGATACGGAATAAATTTCAAATACTTTGGAACTTTATTTACATTTTATGTAATTATTTTGTTAAATTTCGAAATGTATATAACTTAAATGAACAAGTATAAAACAAAAATGGCGGAATAATACCACTGAGACACCTTAACGGAGATATTATACAAAGTTACCATAATGAACATTATTTATGGGAAAAGGAGTTAATTGGCTGCAAAGTAGACGAAATATGACGTTTGACATTAGTCAATCAATTATGACGTCACAAAGGAAAACCTGTCAAATGACTGTTCCGGCCAAAAAAATCAAACCAAATCCGTATTCGACTCTATATTTTCAAATGCGCGTTTGAATTGCGCAGTGCAACAGTGTTTATCTACCTTAATAGTCACATAAATATCATAAAGAATTCTACCTTTGGGAATATAGTGGGCTGTTTTGTTCTTTTTTATAATAGCCAATTCTTTCTTGCTTGAACCTGATGTCAAATATCAGTATACTGAAAGAGTTAAGATGTCACCACTTAGATGGTTAAAAATTTGATATGTATCCTAGCAAATGAGCAACAAAAATTACTATAACAGACCTAATGTAGCGATGACAATCAAATCCCCCATTTTGAATGATTATATCTGTCAAAGAAAAAACACACTCAAGTTCTGCCCTCTACATCATTTTTCAGGCTCAACTAAGAATTCTAAGTTATACATGATTATAAAGATGAAAGATGACATAATTCTATGATATAAACTGTTTTCTTGAAAAAAAAAGGATTCCCAGCTAAAATTTTGATGGAAAACCACAATTTCATGACGAATGGGTTTTCTGGTAACTATTTTTAATTCAAGTTGCAACAGGAATGTCTGGAAAAGATTTGTTTAAAGTCATCCAGTCAGATTTATGCTCACTTTCCATTAATGGAAAGTAAGATGGATTCCTGGTAATATATTGGTATTCTAAGTTTAAGGGAATTTCCGCAGCATATGAAATTTTGGTCCAAAGTTGACCATCTTTGACCCTGGATTTCTCTGCAGTCAGACAACCAAGAAATTTGACGTTGTCACCATTAAAAAGCTTAATTTCTCCTCTATAAAAGTAGTTCAATATACATAATTGATTAAACCTAGCACATTTAAGCGCAAATAGCTTAAAGAGAGACACTGTTAGCAAAATTTTGGTTACCGAGTTTAAAAATAAATTATTGAAGTCAGCATTATCAAGGTTAAAATATTGATTACCGATAATTATCTTTGACAGAAAAAATATCCCAATCACTGAACTTCAAACTGTTATAACTTTTTTATTTCTTTATATATTTTTAAAATTAAAATTGCAAAATGCATCTAAATGAATAAACTTTTAGAATAATTTTAAATATGAAAATAAAATATTTAAAACTAGAGAATGTGAATGTAAGACACGGATGCCCCGCCAATAAATTAATCGCACAGAATTACCCAAGTCAATCATTTATAAAATTAGTTCCCCATTACAGAATTGTGATAAAATGCAAAATTTAACCAAAGTCATTCAACCATAAAATCCAATTGTTGCTGAAATGCAATGCGCAGATCTCTTTTAGATGAATCTTACAATGAAATATCATGATGCTACAATACATAGTACATATGTAGTTGAGAAATAGACTTAAATGCAAAACTTAACCAAAGTCACTGAAGCATAAAATGTAGGTCAAGGCCACCTAATTGTCAATAATTTGGGTATGACTCATCAAGGCAATTAATCTGATGAAACATCATTGTCCTATAATGTGTAGTTGTTGAAAAATGGACTTAAATGCAAAACTTAACCAAAGTCACTGAAGCGTAAAATGTAGGTCAAAGCCACCTTATTGTCAATGATTTGGGTAGTACTCATCAAGGCAATTAATTTGATGAAACATCATTATCCTATAATGTGTAGTTGTTGAGAAATGGACTTTAACACAAAACTTAACCAGAGTCACTCAAGCATGAAATGTAGGTCAAAGAGTCAAACTACCTAGTGAACTCTGTAGTACTAACAAATATCTACCTACTGGCCTACTATTATTGTTCTACCTCTTACAGTTTCTGAGAAATGTACTTAAACACAAATGTTACTGGACGTACGGACGTATGGAGGTACGGACGTACCAACGTACAGAAGGACGGACAATGGTAACACTATATGCCCCTTCCACATTCGTGGGCGGGGCATAAAAATCTTTGTCATCGCTACCTTATGATGCTATCAAAATGCTAAGTGACACACTTATCTATCATGGCATAAAGAAACAAGCTGGCCCTCACTTGATACTGGATGTGATTAAGTCTGTAAAAAAATAAATGCAAGTTTTGAGCAATTTTTGGTCCTTAATGAAAATTCTTTCCTGGATTTACCTGAATTCTATAACTGAATGTAATTCAATCAATGATGGATTAATCAAAACCATGTTATACTTTCTTACCTTATTTATAGCTTGACATAAAATTTCATCGCCTTTATGACCATTAACTTCCACAGAACCTAAGAACCTTAACTGAAATCTCCAGCTACCATCTTCTTCTTCTGTAAATATAGGATTTGTACAAATATAATGATGTTTCTAACATCAGAAATGTGCATTCTTTATCATACATTATGAAGCTGTCAAAGCAAACTCAAAAGTAATTCAATGATGTCTACAATGTCATTCTGATGCAGATTTGTTTCGATTTTTTTTTCTTTGTTGAGCGGAGAGATAAATCAAACAACACTGAGAGTGCATGAAAAAAAATTAAGACATCATTGGATAATAATAGATTTGTAGAATCTTCAATTTTTCTGACCTAACTTCTCACTAGTGTGAGATTTTATTGATATATCCAATTCTATCATAAATATGATTATATGTACATACAGATAGCAAAAAATGTTTGAATACTGGACAATTGAATTTTAAATCTGCACCATAACTTCAATGCTATAATGCTGGTTAATATTTCTGCTAGCTGTCATGTTTACCATAATATGGTTTATGAGTGTACAAGGAATAAAAACTTAATACTGATGTTGGCGTTGATGTGAAGTCAAATAAAAGAATGATTCAAGGAATTACCTGTTTCCTCTTCTAAAAACTGTAAATCTGTTGCATACATTGATGGAAAAATTCCTTGTTGCCCTGATCGTAAATTTATTCCTGAATGTAAAAAATATACAATTATGTTTTTAAATGAGTGTTAAGGAAAACATAATTGCATTTCATAGAAACTTCTCATAGTTTTTGGCCTAGGTCAGTAATACAATCTTGAAAAGTGACATTTCAAAAGCGGTCTGAAACTTTAATATCAATCTTTACACATGATGCCATAACAATGTTAAGATGTTAAAATAGAGCATGTTATATTTTAAATCACACCAAGATAACTTGGTAGTTTTGCCTAAAATTTCTCCATATGCGATTAGAATCAGAGATGGGGTAATTGTAATTGTAATCATTAATCAGCTGTAATCAATTACATTTTAAAGAGTAATCAGTGTAATCATTAATCAGCCAAAAATCTGATTACATGTAATTTAATTTAATCAATTACTTTCAAAAATAGCCTGTAATCATGTTTACTGTATGATTACATTATGATTACAATGGTAATATTAAAATCTCAAATCATGGCTCTTTTCATACCTTATACATAATCTCATAAAATCTTATACAAATAAGTTGTAAATGTAATTTGTGATAATAGAACAACTTTCTTTTTACATATATATATAATCAGGGTAAAATGTTTGTTACATCAGCCAATTGTACTTGATATGTTTTCACAAATCTGATAACAAATACAAAAAGGAAAATTCATTGGCATTTTAATTTTGTGACAGATGATATCATAAATGCCAAAAATGTAGGATAATTCTTATTTTGTGGAAGTTTCTGTCTTCTGATTAAGTTCAGAGTATATAACTTTATCTTGGAAGAGATTTTGCAAATTCAGCACAACTAGTCCTTTCATGCCCTTTTTCTGATCTGTTTTTGCCAATTCATCACAGAACCCTCTTTCCTTGGATCTACCACTACATATTATCACATGGAAATTGTACAAACAATGGATGTTGTGAAAATTATAGTCCTGATAAAAACTTAATCATGGTCATAATTGAGTGTTGTTTATTTTAGAATCAAATTCCAATCCTTTGTTTAATCAATGTTAATTATGTCACCTTTGAGCTGACTGGTAGAAAACATTGACCCTAAGGGCATTATTATACATAGACATGAATAACAATTTATAAGATTGAATCCAGTAAAAACAATCCAATATACATGTACAGAAACCATACCAAGAATTAAAACTAAAGGGCTATGCAGTGATTATGCATATATATGACAAATTCATATGAAACACCGACAAAAATACTATATCAAGAAGATCAGGACATAAATTTTTTTTTGTTAGAAAAGAACAAATAACATAATATTGTAAGTTCATTTTTAAGAATTCAATGTAATCAGATGTAATCATGATTACTCTTCAATGTAACCATTAATTTAATTTAATCATGCTTAAAATGCTGTAATCATTAATTTAATTTAATCATACATTTTTGAAAGTTATTGTAATTTAATGTAATTTGATAAAAGTAATCGGACCCATCTCTGATTAGAATACTTGAATTTTTCAACTTAAGAATTTCAAAAGGTTATAAAACTTTGACAATGCAAAAATATCTTCTCATATAACAAGTTGGAAATTCTCTACAACACTATCACAAAGTTAATATTTATTATATAATAGCTAACAATGATGACCATGCCTGTTAAACTATAGATGGTACAATGTATATCTGATTTAATTTGACTTCTTTGAAAGAATTTGATTTTTTTACGAACCTTCACACCATAAATCATCAGTAGTTTTTGAAACATGAATTGGGTCTCCTATTTCAATTTCCATTTCGTCGTTATGTCGGGGTATAAATTTGTGCATTCCTCTATGTGTGACCTCCATGTCTAAATAATTAACTCCTGGGTAACTAGATGATGACTTCCGTCTAAAACCTAAAAAATGAATGTATATAAGTTTTGGGAATCAACACTATAAATAAAAGTAAGGCTTGACAGACAGTATTAGTGCCTGCTCAATGCTTAAAGCTGTTACGCATGTCTTTTTGCTTGTTGTTCCATACCATCTTTTTATGTATGATGTTGACTGCATGTACTGACCATTATATTGAATGGGTATTTAACCATAATCTAGGCATTATTTCACAAGAGTAATGGTTTTCATGGTTCTGCATGAAGACAGAATACATTAAAGGAACAGGTATTTGACGACCTTTTGATTATTTTGACCTTTAGAGCTCAGATTTTTCAGGTAACTAACTTCAAATATAATTTTGTATGATGAGTCAATTTCTGTACAGTGATATGTATATTTATCTTACATCGTGTTTACTGATCAGTGTTAATCAAAATAATAAACACAACGGTCCCTTCTTATATTTGCTTCTTTAACATAGATCTCTCACTTATCATTTGTCCACTTTTTCAAAATTTATATCGTTTTTATAATTCATTTTCTCAATCATTTAATTGCTATCTCAAATACTTTCAAAATTTTGTCCACTCCAAAATATTTGATATAAAACTTCTAAATATACGAAATCTTTAGTTTCTATTGGAAACATAACATGAATTATTTAAGTCTTCCTCTCCCTAACTTTACAATGATTGGTTGCAATGACATATCAACCACCTCTCTTTATATCATTCACTGAATATTGCATAAATAATTAAACAACTAAGAAACAAAGATGCTATGATTCATGAAAAGTAATTATTTTACGAAAGGATATGGAGTAAATGAACATGAGATCATAACACATATGTTAACTCCAACTGCAATAATTTTAATGAGCTGTATGGCCATTTCGGAAATTAATTCCTCATCAGCAGCACTAGAAACCAAACAAAGGAAATCCATAATTTCAAAAAATGTTTAAAATGCATAAAACTAAACGAAATCCGAATAATCAGCAATATCAAATATAGCTAAGGACAAAACTACGATGGAGGGAGTTAATCCTTAGGTCTACATTCATAAAGATTTCTTTAATGGACACTAGTATCTGTGTCTTTACAGACAGAGTGCTGTGCTATACATCTGTTTTGAACAATGCTATATTTTGTGATCAGAAAAGAATGAAGTTGGTGCCAGGGATATTTTTTATAGGATTTTTGAATATCATACCTTAATGTGTATCTATATAAAGTTTAATTATACAAATGTAATAGCATTCATCCTTCATAGGAGAGAAACTTACCATAAGCATGTGGGTAAACCTCATACTATCCTGCTTTTTCTGCGTGTTAGTCTAAATGAATGACATTTTGTCCATAAGTAAAATATATAAATAAACAGTAAAATTTTATTGAACCTACCATCAGACTCACGCCCATCCCGACCAGCAGCCGATGCAACAGATGAGCGTCTAGTTTCAACGGTTGAATCCTCCTCTAAATATATATTATTTGAATTTAAATATGGTTTTGTATTTTTTGAAACACTATTGGAAAACTGTAAAGACCTTAACTCCTGAAGATATCGTCCACTAAATTTAGGATAAATTCTATCAGAGTTTTGTTTTGTTACGGCTGATTCACTTGGAAGAAACACATCATCGTTATCTTCATGTTCACTTTTCAATAAAGCTTCCTGCAGTTCATCTGCTAAGCATCTTTCATTTTTTACTACTGGCTTGTCTTCTGTAGCTGGTAATTCATCTACAATAAAATATAATTCTTACAGTCATTTACAATCATGAAATTTTAAAGGAACTTTATTCACAGTTTAGTTAAAATTTTGTAGTTTTTTTCACAACATACATTGATGACATCATTTTACCTACATTTACTAGTATATTCAGTGGAATTTTGACATGTTGACTTCAGATCACTTAAAACCATGGATAAATGAAACTTTGTTTTGCATGGTAGAATAAACTTCCTGTATCTGCATGTTTACACTTTGAAAATATTGCCCTTTCACTCAAACTATGTTCCTTTAAAAACAATCAATCCTTACTGTATCAGGTTATTTTCGCGTCAGCTTTTGTTTGCAATTTTGGTGTGAAACAGATCAGCAAAACATTCGCTGTACTTATAATTCGCATTTAACTGCTTTATCCAATGCATTTCTAAGGGCAGTGAAATTTATGCAAAGGCAAAAATTACCATTAAACACACACAAAAAATTCCAGATATATGGTAAATATAGTATATCGCCTGGACAGCATATACTGTACACATTGTAAATGTCAACAATTTCAATGGGTTTATCAGTTCATTACTTTGGCCATTTCCTTATCTCAATTAAAAGAAACGGTAATTTCTGTAGGACAAATTATTCACAAAGGTGATATTTAAAGGTAAAATGCCTTATCACAAATTCATCTAAAAATACAAGAAATTGTATGAAGCAATTTGTACCTGTCATTGTATTCTATCATCACTATAGTATGATGCAACCATAAATTGTATTTACTCAGCTACATAACAATAATAAGTAACTTAGTTGTTTATGTTCTTTTCTGATAGTATTCAGTGATCAATTTATTCCTGCCACTAAGTCCGAACTTTATCAAGCAATTATTTTCCTCACCAAGTTAGTATGATATTGCAGCCAGTGTAAATGTATCATGAAAACTATGAGACACACAACCAATATCCACTGTTATCGTTATAGAATTTGAATGGTTACATGTACTAGCTAATGGAACATATTTTATATCTAAGTTCAGTCTTCCAGTTTTATTGGTTTATATGTAAAAATGTCAACAAAAAAGTATATTTCAACTGTTCAACAACACAATTTTTTACACAATTGCTTGTATTAATGAAGGCTATGATCAATATAGGCATAAAAAATAAACATAAAGTCAGTTCCAATCACTTTAGATAAATGTTGTTCAAAATCATTATATACAATTGTAGTCTTTGTAAAAATTTGTGCTTATGTATTCAGAAATACAGGTTAAGGTTATTGTCCCAATATATGTTGATGAGTGTCAGTCAAGTTAAAGTATTTTTATTAAAAAAACAATCCTGCACATTCCAATATAATGATATTTAATTACAATTCAAAGGAAACCCCTATACAGAGCTTCAGTTACTTAAAACTCATACATGTAGCTTCAACAGCATATAAACCATTGAAATTGTGGATTTCCTATGTTTGGGTTCTAGTGCTGCTGATTAAAATTTGTTGCAGTTGGAGTTAACATATGTTTTATGGTCTCATATTCATTTACTCCATATCCTTTCTTAACATTAGAAATATACATTGCAATTACTACTCTAAATCAAGACGTGGGAGGTACAAACCAGGAAATTATCACAACTATTGCATGCCAACCATTATGTCCAGCTGTATAGATTCCAAAATGTGAAGTTTAATTATTGTAGTTTCATATCATCAACTTTTTGCAATGAAAAACCTTTGCAATTTTTCTGCATTTATACATGTAGATTATGTATAAATTTAAGTCCTGAAGTTCATTTTGATTTCCATGTGAAACTAAACATGAAGAAAAAAGCATACCAATACCATATATCGGATTTTATCGTGTTTGTTTTATTTTCGCTATGTTTGCATATTACCATTTGCCGCGAATTTTAGCTTCCACGTAAATTTCACTGCCCATTCAAATGCATTCGATAGAGCAGTAAAACGCAAATAATAAACACAGCGAATATTTAAGTGACCTGTTTTACACCTTAATCACGAACAAAAGCCGATGCAAAAATAAACCGATATACGGTATGGGCTAATTTTAATATCCATGTAGATTCAAAATGCTTGACAAATGCCTTAGAATCTCATCATTGTTTACCTTAAGCAAAATATAAGCCTTTCTTAATTGAAAAAAGGTCTAAAAAACAGCAATTCATGCATCATCAAAGATAATTTTAGTCTGGTGTCATGGTTGATAAAATGATTATCTATTGATATTTTGAAGCATACAAAAAACATTATTCCTGCGTGAATGAATTCTCAAATTCACAGTAACTTCGGTATTTAGTTATTTGTTACCACTGGGTCGATGCCACTGCTGGTGGACTGTTAGTCCCCGAGGGTATTCACCAGCCCTGTAGTCAGTACTTCAGTGCTGACCCGAAAGCCGATTATTTTTGGAACCTTACAATATCTAAATTTTTGTAAATTTTGAGGAAAACTAAGGAGTATCTCCCTCATGCAAAGCTCTGTCCTTAGCTGATTTTGGCTTTACATTTAGATCATATTGGTTATTTGTTCTCTTTCGGTATTTAATCATCTTTGAGTTTATGGTCTTCCAAACATTTAGATTTTATCTGCACTGAAGAGACATAAGTTGTCGAAATGGGCATATGCAGAAAGTAAATTCACAGTAACTTCGGTATTTAGTTATTAGATATTATATATGGCATATTTTTTTAATCTAAAAGTAAAATATCAATTTTTTTTTTAATTGTATGTGTGAAAAGAATTTCATATTTTTTACTTTTAGATATCTAAATTTACCACTTGTTTGTCTAGGAATTTCTGGTAACTTTCTTGGCCGCTTGGGAATTTTAAATCCATTTGAACTTTGGCATCTTCTGTTGCTGAGTAAAGTTTTATTTCCAACTCTGTCATGGGATTTCTCAACTTCCTGAAAAAAAATCACAATCCATCAAAATTTATGTCTTGTGCATCTAGCAAAAATATGGAATCTTCATAACATATGTTGTCAAAGTGATGCTATTTTTTCAGTTTATTTGAAAAATTTACTAAAATCAGCTATCAGAATATATCGGACTATTACTGTGCTTACGGTATCCTCTTCCAATTGGTATTGTGTTACCAATCTACAAAATTGGTAACACAATTGGGATGAAAGAGGAATAGGATTGCTGAACCAATCTTACAGTTTAACAACTCAGTTGTTCCTATCAAACTGTAAAATTGGTTGATCAATTTGAAAAGTTGATACTCACCTCTGGATATCTTCTAACTTTATTGTTAATTTTTTTTTAGAAAAGTGCCCTTGTAGCTAGAAAATGGTCAGAAAATTACCTAGCCCTGAAAAATTTAGAATTGTTTTTTTCAATTTTTCCGTATTTTTTCTGTTCATTTCAAAGGTACTTAAAATTGATGTAGAATATTTGCAAAAATAAAGTTAAGAATTTCTCTATCCTAAGAAAAGTTTTAAGGTATACTGTCCAAATTTCAAATGATTCAATAAAGATTTGATGATAATATTAATGTTTGGAAAACTTTAACCACAGGGTTAAAATAAATATTGATAACGATGCCGAAGACGACAGAATTTTGTCCTGGGCGAGACAACAAATAAATTAATACTGAGAAGTGCGGAAAATCTCAACTCTGAAGATGGTTATTTTGACAATTTTTCTCTTTTCATTGCAGATAAAAATGATATAATCGGAAGAACCAAACTTACAATGAGCAATAGAGAGTGATTTTCATAAAGGACCTGAAATTAACATTAAAAGCTAAGGACAGAGCTTTCTCTGAGGGAGGAACAAAATCAGCTAGGGACAGAGCTTTTTGAATATCAGAAGTAGATACTCCTTATATAATTAGTGTGAAAAAAATTGTTGGATTGCATTTCACAGCAATTTACACAAAGTTTATGATTTTGTTTTGCAAGCAATTACACATTATAAATAAATTGAATGCATACTTGAAACACATGTATAAAAAATACTTACCTCAGGTAGTGTCTTCTGACTTCTATCATCAAGGCATTCTAAATACTGTGAATTTATAACATTATTTAATTTCTCCAAAGCTTTCTGTTGGTTTACAAATCTGTCTTCTATTATTTCTTTTTGATAGGTAGGTTTAAGTACCAATTTATCTTCCAATGTATCTTTGTGATGGTTTGGTTTGGATTTAATTTTTTGTTTGTTTTGGGATAAACACGACAATATGTACTGTTCTTTTGCTGCAACATCATTTCCATCATCTTCTGTTAATGTATCTGGACTTATGTCATGTACCAGTCTGGAAATAAACAGAATATAATTACAGTGTATTAACAGCCATTATCATAACCTTGATATTTAAAGCGGTGGCCTCGAAACAAAAGATTATTTTTCTATGATAGGTAATCATATATCCATAGAAAATAAAGGGCTATGCTGAGAGCATCATGATATGACCGCAGCATTTCGACCACTGAAATTTGAACAATTGTATTTTAAAATGAATGTGGACACAGTAAGGAGATTGAAACAGTAATTTGATGGACACATTTAGAAAAATTGCAACTCTGGCCCTTTTGACACCATATAGCTTGGAAATAGTAAGAGTTATGCCAATTCTGTTGACATACTACCGAAAGCTTACAACACAAATCCATAGAAAAAATCGCATAAAAATCTGATGAAAAATAAAGATTTCACATATGTCTGAAAATTGCAATTATGGGCCCATTGACCCCTTATAGCTGAAAAAGGTAAGAGCTACACCAAATCCGTTACAATACTACTTAAGAAAATCCAATGATACATAAAATTTTTTAGGTAATGAGCATATTTGTAATCTTGGTCTCGTTTGGCCTCTCATAGCTCAGAAAGGGAACAAGTTATCAAAAATCTGATGTTGCAGTGTTAGTTAATTTTTCATAAGAAATCCGATGCAAAACATAGGTCATCAATCCATTGCAAAACATACGTAATCAACGATTACAAAGTTCGCCAAATTTTGCCTGGCTGCTGATCTACCATCAGAGATGCATGAATATGCAAGGTTGCATTCTCCTACCATGTATAGTGACTGAGATATGAAATCCTCCATAAACTTAAATGTACATCAATAAAGTGTAAAATATAGGTCAAAGCAACCTGAAGGTCAAAGTGACCTGATTTTGCCAGGATGCAGACCTATGATCAGAAAAGCATTTACATGATTCTACCATTCATATAGTGACTGGGATCTGAACTCAACCAAAAACTTGAATGTAAATCAATGAAATGTAAAATATGGGTCAACTTGACCTAATTTTGACTAGATTGTGACATACCATCAAAGACGCATGCATATGCAAGGCTACACTTTTCTACAATGTATAGTGACTGAGACCTGAACTTGTCAAGAAACTTGAATGTAAATCAATCTAACGTAAAATACAGGTCAAAGTGACCTAATTTTGCCTGGATGCTGACCTAACATCAGAGATGCATGCATATGTAAGGTTACATTATCCTGCAAAGTATAGTGACTGGGATCTGAACTAGTCCAAAAACTGAATTTAATTCAATAAAGAGTAAAATATATGTCAAAGAAACTTTATTTTGCCTGAATGCTGACCTACCTTCAGAGATGCATGCTTATGCAAGGTTACATTATCCTTCCATGTATAGTGAGTGAGACCAAAACTTGAATGTAAATCAATCAAGCCTAAAATACAGTTCAAAGTGACCTAACTTTGCCTGGATGATAACCTACCATCAGAGATGCATGCACATGCTAGGTTTTGTTATCCTACCATGTATCATCTGACTGAGATATGAACTTGGATGAAAATTTGAGTTGAAAGCAAACAAGCTGAAAATATAGGTCAAAGACACCCAATTTTCTTGGAGGCTGTAAGTAAACCTGAGATGCACCTGCATGAAAAGTTTGATGACCCTACAAGGAATAGTCGCAGAGATATATGCTCAAATGCAGACGTGGACGTAGACGTAGACAATGGGGGTACTCCAATAGTCCCCCTCAACTTCTTTGAGGCTAACTTAAAACTGAATTAAAATCGGACTAAAAAATAAACAAGATGTGTTTGTGAAACACTACATATGCCCCCAGATTCCCAATTTTACCCCTTTTTGACGCCTATGACCTTGACCTTTGACCTTTGAACTAATTTTTTTTGCATATTTATGTTCCTCTTGACTAGAACTATACACTTGCCAAGTATCAAAAGTCTACCTTATATAGTTCAAAAGTTATAGCCAAGGTTCAAGTTTCGGACACACAGACAAACAGACAAACAGACAGGACAAAAACAATATGCCCCCTGATCGTCGATCTAGAGGCATAAAATGATAAATTTTTTTAGATTCCCCCTCTTAGGGCCCATTTATCTCATGAAAGGTACATGCGATGTGAAATTCATTTACATACTACTGATTGGAAATTTAAAAAGGAGCACACTGAAAGAAACCCCATCAAATCCGATAGATAATAAATATTCTACAGCCCAATATATGAAAACACCCAATTTGACCCTTTTTGGCAACAGGCGATGCTACAATACCCCAACCAATCCCAGCCTTCGATTTGTGCAAAGAAACATTGTTTAAAGTTCATAAGGATTGGTCAACCAGAACTTAATTTATCACACTGAAACGAAGTGTCTACAGACGCCACCGACGACAACGCCAGTTTCATACCAATATACCACCTCAAAAATTTGTTTGTGGTCGTATAAAAAGGTAAATTTTTATCCTTTCAAAAATTGTGGATTATACTCAGTCAAAATCTCCTAAGAAATGCCAAAGCCATGTGATATGACTTTTGTTATCAAAAGCTTCAAGTATTTTTAACATGCCAAATTCATACCTTTATTATCAGTCTTTTTCATAATACATCCTATATTCCATGACACAAGTACAAATTACTTTTTTTACTTTATTTTATATTCAAAACATTTTCAGAATTTTCACCGGGACCTTGATAATACTTCACTTTTTTCAAATTTTTTTAATTATCTTTTATTGACGATTCAAAATTTGCTACAGTTATCATCTACACGAAAATGGTAAAATTTGCCTATTTGAAGGCAAAAAAAATTTACCAGCAAAACCAAAAGCAGTGAAAACTGACTCTTGTGATCTGGTCAATAACATGTTATCAAAATATTAAAACTTTTTGCAAGGCAAAAAACTCATGTTACCACACATTAAAACCATAAAATTTGCCAAATTTGCATCATTCAACGTCCAAAACTCTGAAACTTGATATTACTAATCAAAGAATAAAATCGAAGTTCATCTAAATTATGGTAAACATGTTCACAATCAATTTTTGTATATATCAAAGATATCGTTCAGAGCCAAATTTGAATTATTAAGTTATAATTCAAATTTTGTTCAAATATCAAAATTTTTTAATTTTGAATATTTAATTATCTATAGCATCAATCATGATGAATTGAACCTGAGCGACAAAGAACTGGACAGACAACAGGAATCCTATATACCTGCAACCTTGTTTAGTTTGGGGATATGAAAACACAGGAAAACTATAAAAATGAAGTTTTTTCCCAAAAATCATTTTCCGATTTTCTTCAAAAATCAAAGGGAGCTAAAAAAAAATCCTTCAGTCAAGTGCAACTTTGAGTAAAACTAGAGGCTCAGACACTGAGCCTGAATCGCTCACCTGACAAAATGCTGAAGCAGGGTTTTCGATGTTCTGCATGGTGGCCTTGTTTCCCATAGAGCGAAAATAAACTATGTTCCGTGCTGGTTGCCAGGTTTTTAATTGGATCCGAATGAAATGAGCAATCTTTGTTAAGGACCTTCAGTACATCATTCCTGTAAAGTTTGGTTGAATTTGCTTCAGTGGTTTCAGAGGAGAAGAAGAAAATGTGAATTTTCCCATAGGGTCCAATGTTAAACCTAAGTTCCGCGCTGGCGGCCATGTTTTTTATCGGACTGGAACAAAATGAGCATCCTTCGTAGAGGACCTCCCATACATCATTCCTGTAAAGTTTGGTTGAATTTGCTTCAGTGGTTTCAGAGGAGAAGATGAAAATGTGAATTTCCCATAGGGCCAATGTTAAACTACGGTATGTTCTGTGCTGGCGGCCATGTTTTCTATCGGATAGGAACGAAACTAGAGGTACTGTGGCCTGGGGGGCCACAAAATGATACCCCCCACTCCCCACTGAAGTAGGTCCCAAATATAATTTTTAACAAAAAATAGTTATAATTGCACAATTCCATTGCCTTATAAAAATTTTGTAAAATTTGCAAAAAATCAATTTTTTAGTCTAGGAAGAGTAGTGGCCATTAAATGGGTACCCCCAAGCAGATACTGTAACGGTATGAATTTTCCAGATACTTATTTTCCAGGGTTTTACAAATCATCACTGATTAGTGGTTACTATTTTTCAAGATTTCAACAAGGCTTCACTATATATTTATATTGTGAAATTTACTATCAAGGGTATTATTTTCCATGGTTTTGGGTCAACCGCTAAAATAGCCAAAAGTAGTATACACAAAAATCAGAACATTTACAGTAACTATAAAGTCCATGTTTAAGCTGTGGGGAAACCTAAAAAAAACTGCTACTTCATTTTGGTTAAGAACAGTATTAAAAAGTTTCATTCAGATAAATGAAGTTATACTTTTGTGTAAAAATTGACAGCTGAGTACTAAAATGTTACAATAGTTAAAAAATCCACATACCGCCTGGTTATACCAACACCTGGAAAGGAATAGCTGTTCAAGCTTGTAGGGGTGTAACCATACACCTACCTCATGGTTTGATACGTATCACGGTACAAGGGCTACGGTTCGATGCGTTTCGATTCGGTTCATTCTTGCGTCATTTTTATCAGTGACAGCTAGTAAGATGACAATATTTATTCTATGATGTGTATATAATTAATGTTAACTACTTTAAATGTAAATTGTACAAGTTGATTTAGCATTTTCAGTGTTTTTCTATTGTAAGAAGAAATCCAGTGATTTGTTTGCTCCAACAACTATAGTTCTGATACTTAAAACTAATCTCAGATCTTTATTATTAAGTGATTTTTAGCAAACTCAAACTGGAAGTGTAAGAAAATCTAAGTAATTGTAAATAATCCTCTCTTTTCAAAAGTTGTCTGAGATATATAAGCTGTGAACGTTCCTTATTTGAAGCAAACTAAAAAACAACGGTCGGCAATTCGGATCTTTTTACACGCCTGTAGTTTGTTTTGTTCGTTACTGTGCTTTAGTGGTAATTAGTCATACCGCTAAAACCGGAAGTTTACTTTAGAGTTGTTTCCTTCAACAAAACGAAGATTTTCGGCTTATGTTGCCAACTTCTCGTGAATATTTTGATGTATATAGTTAGCGGTTACATACATAGGCACGTTTATAGTTGGAAAATGTTATTTGAATTGACTACACTGCAATCACAGGTCATTTTGTCTGCGGTTGAGTTGTAAGCTTTTGTTTGTAACATACTGAACATTCTGGATCGAAGGATCGAAACCGAATCGAAATACGGGTTTAAAGAACCGAAAATCGAACCGAACAAAAAAATCGCGGTTCATCGAAACTTCGGTGAATCGTTACCCCCCTACAAGCTTGCATACAAAATTTCAAGTGACAGTGATTAGTAGTTACTGAGAAAAATGTTACGAAAAGTCTCTAAAAATGACAAAAGATCTCATAAATTAACTAAGTCAGTAAACAGGGAGTGGATGTCTGGCAAACCTGAAATCGCTACTTGCGGTATGGGACATCATTTCAAGCTTGAATACAAAATTTCAAGTGAAAGTGATTAGTAGTTACTGAGAAAAATGTTACCAAAAGTCTCTACAATTGACAAAAGATCTCATAAATTAACTAAGTCAGTAAACAGGAAGTGGATGTCCGGCAAACCTGAAATCGCTACTTGCGGTATGG
>MJUU01013581.1:160959-192936 GCA_002080025.1 Modiolus philippinarum | reverse complement strand
GGCAAACCTGAAATCGCTACTTGCGGTATGGGACATCATTTCAAGCTTGCATACAAAATTTCAAGTGAAAGTGATTAGTAGTTACTGAATAAAATATTACGAAAAGTCTCTACAATTGACAAAAGATCTCATAAATTAACTAAGTCGGTAAACAGGAAGTGGATGTCCGGCAAACCTGAATTCGCTACTTGCAATATGGGACATCATTTCAAGCTTGCATACAAAATTTCAAGTGACAGTTATTAGTAGTTACTGAGAAAAATGTTACGAAAAAATTGTCACAGACAGACAGACGGACAGATGGACAGACGGACAGACGGACAGAGTGATTCCTATATACCCCCCCTGAACTCCGTTCCTTGGGGGTATAATGAGCAATCTTTGTTAAGGACCTTAAGTACATCATTCCTGTAAAATTTGGTGACATTTGCTTTAGTGGTTTCAGAGGAGAAGAAGAAAATGTGAATTTTCCCATAGGGTCCAATGTTAAACCTAAGTTCCGCGCTGGCTGCCATGTTTTTTATCGGATCAGAATGAAATGAGCAGTCTTTGTAGAGGACCTTCCATACATCATTCCTGTAAAGTTTGGTTGAATTTGCTTCGGTGGTTTCAGAGGAGAAGATGAAAATGTGAATTTCCCATAGGGCCAATGTTAAACTATGTTCCGTGCTGGCGGCCATGTTTTTTATCGGATTGGAATGAAATGAGCAATCTTTGTAAAGGACCTTTAGTACATCATTCCTGTAAAGTTTGGTTGAATTTGCTTCAGTGGTTTCAGAGGAAAAGATGATTATGTGAAAAGTTAACGGACGACGGACGGACGGATGGACGGACGACGGACACCAGACGACGGACGCCAAGTGATGGCAAAAGCTCAAACTGACCCTTCGGGTCAGGTGAGCTAAAAATCTTAAAAATCTGTAAAGGCATTCTTGAGTTAGCATACGACATAGAAAATGCTGACGGACGGATGGACAGACGGACGGACAGGCTGATTACTATAGGGCGCCGCCATTTCATGGCGGGGCCCTAAATATGCATATCTACGTTTTGTGTGCTACATCCAAAGCTCTATGAACTACTGCATAGTTTCAAAGAAAATGGACTTACAGTAAAAGATTGTAAATCATCTGCCTGTGGTTCATTTAAAATAAAAAATAAAACATAGAAAGGAGCCACAGCCTGCTAAACTCACCTTGTTGCGCAGCATTGTCACACGTTGCACATGTCAGAAAACAGGAATGGACTTTAATCATTCTTTTTAACCGATTCAGTCATGCATAAATTGTAGTTTACAGTCCACATCCGAAGCATTCATTGTTGTTGTCATTCAAATTGCACCATACAAACCGATATGGTTGCTAAGGGACATGTCAGTAAGCGGGAATGAACTTAAACCATTCTACCTTACCAAGTTGCTCATGCGTAAAATGTAGGTCAGAGACAGCATCCGAAGCATGCATTGTTGTTGTTATCCCTAAATGCATCATGCATACCAGTATGGTTGATGTGGGCCATGTCAGTAATTGGAATGGACTTTAATCATTCTACCTAACCAAGTAACTCATGCGTAAAATGTAGGTCAGAAACAGCATCCGAAGCATGCATTGTTGTTGTCATCCCAAAATGCATCATAGATATCAATATGGTTGATGTGGGCCATGTCAGTAAGCAGGAATGGACGTACACCATTCTACCTAACCAAGTCCCTCATGCTTAAAATGTAGGTCAGAGACAGCATCCGAAGCATGCATTGTTGTTGTCATCCCAAAATGCATCATAGATATCAATATGGCTGATGTGGGCCATGTCAGTAAGCGGGAATAGACTTTAACCATTCTACCTAACCAGGTCGCTCATGCGTAAAATGTAGGTCAGAGACATCATCCAAATAGGAAAAATGAAAGGAAAGCATGCATTGTTGTTGTCATCCCAAAATGCATCATAGATATCAATATGGTTGATTTGGGCCATGTCAGTAAGCAGGAATGGACTTTAACCATTCTACCTAACCTAGTAGCTCATGCGTAAAATGTAGGTCAGAGACAGCATCAGAAGCATGCATTGTTGTTGTCATCCAAAAATGCATCATACATACCAATATGGTTGATGTGGGCCATGCCAGTAAGCGGGAATGGACTTTAACCATTCTACCTAACCAAGTCGCTCATGCGTAAAATGTAGGTCAGAGACAGCATCTGAAGCATGCACTGTTGTTGTCATCCCAAAATGCATCATAGATACCAATATGGTTGATGTGGGCCATGCCAGTTAGCGGGAATGGACTTTAACCATTCTACCTAACCAAGTCGCTCATGAGTAAAATGTAGGTCAGAGACAACATCCGAAGCATGCATTCCAGTCGTCACCCCAAAGTGCATCAGGCATACCAATATAGTTGATGTGGGGCATGTCAGTAAGCAGGAATGGACCTTAACCATTCTTTCTAACCAGACGCGGACGCAGACACCGACGCTAGGGGTATCACATAAGCCCCTCTCACTTCGTGAGGTGAGCTAAAAAATGAATTCCTGAAAAGGAAAAAAACCTGGAATTTATTTAACCAATTCATAGAATAGCTGGAATCTTTAGACCTGATCTGTGAAGTCTTATTTGTGAAAATTCCAATACAAATAGGCGTGATTAGTGATTTTACATATTCCTATGCATGAAAACCAATAACCATCAAAGCATGATACCATGTTTTACAAATTTATTTGCATGATTGTGTGAAAGGGGGATCCCCTTTAATATGCTAGGCATAAATACTTACACATTTAATATAGTTTAAAAAGATATTACTTAACTAGAGGCTCACATGAGCCTGTATCGCTCACCTGGCGACTGGTTTTATTCATTGTCACCAATAGACCACCCATTCATACTATAAATCAGTTCACCAGATGTTACATTTTCATTCTTGGATGAGGTACAATCTAAAATTCACAAACTTTGGAAGGGATCACCCAAAGACAATTGTTTGGTTCCAAAAGACTAAGTTTGGTTCCATTTGGCTCAGTATAGGTTCAGAGGAGAAGACATTTGAATGCATTTCCTATAGAGTCCCTATATTAAACTATGTTCCCTGCTGGCGGCCATCTTGAACGAGGTATGAACATAAAAATCACAAACTTTGAAGGGAAACATCTAAAGACTATTTTAACCAAGTTTGGTTCCAATTGGCTCAGTGGGTTCAGAGGAGAAGACATTTGAATGCATTTCCCATAGGGTCCCTATGTTAAACTGTGCTCCACGCTGGCAGCCATCTTGGATGAGGTACAAATGTAAAAATCACAAACTTTAAAGGGGACCACCCAAGGACTATTGTGACCAAGTTTGGTTCAGTTTGACTTGGTAGTTTCAGAGAAGAAGATCTTTGAATACATTTCCTATAGGGTCCTATGTTAAACCATGTCCTGTGCTGGCGACCATCTTGGATGAAGTACGAACATAAAAATTACAAACTTTAAAGGGGACCATCCAAAGACTACTGTGACAAAATTTGGTCCCCATTGGCTCAGTGGTTTCAGAGGACAAGATCTTTGAATGCATTTCCCATAGAGTCCTATGTTAAACTATCTTCCCCGCTGGCGGCCATCTTGGATGAGATGTGAACCTGCTGGACATATGTAGAAATTGTAGTTCTGGAAAATCTCAACACTTTTGCAATTCACATTTAACCTTTATCTCAAACAGTTTTTGAAATGAAAGTAAAAACATTAAAAAATTGTGAAAATTAAAAGAAAAAGCGGCAATAACTCCCATGCGGGTTGTCAGATTTTCTTCAAACTTGCAGGACATGTAGATCTTACTATGCTGACCATTTTTGTCTTATAAACTTCACTTCTATCTTCGACCATTTTCAATATACAAGACTAAAAGTAACGAAGAACTGAAATTTTTATGGAAAAGGGGCAATAACTCCAAGACGGGTAAAGGGATATTCTTCAAAATTGCAGGGCAAGTTACCAAGTAGATCTTATCATGCTGATCATTTTTACTCCGTCAGAATTATGATATCTGTAATGGTTATTGAGTAATTTGCAAAAAAAAAACGGCAATTTACCCCTATGTTCTATTTTTCGTAACAGCAGCCATGTTGTTTGGTCTACGGTCATAAAAATCACAAACTTGAAAGAGCATACCCTGGTGATGATTCAGGCCAAGTTTGATTAGTATTGGCCCAGTAGTTTCAGAGGAGAAGATCTTTGAATAAAAGTTAATGGATGGATGGACAGATGCCGGACGCCGAGTGATGGCAAAAGCTCACATGGCCTTTGGCCAGGTGAGCTAAAAAGTAAATGATGACTCGCCACAAGCTTAAGTTGTTCATAAAGGATTTCCTATGTTAGACACCTGTAATGTGCCACCAATAAAATGAAGGAGAAAGGATAGAAAGAGGAAAAGCCAGAAAAACAAATGGACGAATGGCAGTACAATGGTAATACAATATTCCCTTTTTTTTTTTGTCATGAAGGGATATTGTCTAGCAGACAACACCATTATACAAACATGACTTTTCTTATAGTAGATCTGAAATTTATAATCAATTCATAATTTTGTGGTATTCAAAGGAACCTCTAAATTTAAGCATCCCTCAAAATGCATGTTAATTGGTCAAATTAAACAACCAGAAATATCCTTGCAAGTCATTGTACTATTATTTAATGAATAACAGCTAAAACTGAATCACAATAAACAACTACTGTTTAACTGAATCACAATGGACAACAGCTTTAAATGAAACACTTGAAACTGAATCACAATAAACAAATGCTGAAATTGAATCAGAATTGACAATTCTTAAACCAAATCACAATAAACATCAGCTTTATCTGAATAATAATAATGAAACTGAATGACAATAAATAGCAGTGGAAACTGAATTACAATAAACAACAAACAACAAATGAAACTAAATCACAATAGACAAGAGCTGAAATTGAATCACAATATTATAAACAGCAGTTAAAATTGAATCACAATAAACAACAGCTGAAACTGAATCAAAAATAAACAACATCTAAAATTAATTCACAATAAACAAAAGCTGAAACAGAATCATAATAAAGAACTTTGAAATTGAATAACAATAATTTATAACTACTGAAATTAAATCAGAAACGTACAACAGCAAAATTAAATGAACAACTGAAAATGATTCATAATAACCAAGTAACTCTTGCCCTGATGTCCTGCATTTTATCATCATAACGATTTGTTAAAGAAAACTTTAATTAAGTCCCCCCCCCCTTCTTTTCACCAAAATATATGGTCTTCAAAGACATTTATTGACATAACAGAGTGAGCTTATTCAAACCATTGAAATTTACAATTATGATAACCAGACACCATAATCATGATAATTACATGTATAAATCAATAATAATTGGTCCTTATATACATCCTTATTTGAATGTTTGGAGTCTCTTAATGTATGTCAATTCTCTGAAATCCATATGTCGTAATGAAAAAATATAACAAGAAAAAATATACACATCACAACACTAAAAACAAATACCTGAATGTCAAGTCAGAACACAAAGGTCTATGTAATCTTAGCATAATTCCAAAGTCCCAGAAATCCTTAAATTTGTCTTGTTATATCATAATTGTTATATCAAATCTAACTATCCATGTAAGAATTAATAAGTTACAGTGTGGGTTGGTTCCATCCATTGACGTCTACACAGATCATATGATTATACAGACAGATCAATAATCCAGTTCCAGGCCGATTACTGGTTCCCAACTAGCATTATGATAATGTCCAATAAAAATCAATACCAGATGATGTAAAAGAGAAATCCAATTGTTTATATATGACAACTGAATTTCCTTTATATCTATACTAATTTAATAAATACCATTAAATCAATTCATTAATATAGATTTTAAAATTAACTGAACATAATAAAAGAATATTATTAAAAAAAACTTTGCTTTTTTGTGTAGAAGTACCTAAAGAATATGAGCAAAAATGTTTTTTTTTTTTTGGTGAAAATAGACATGTTATGAAAGTGTGAGTATATAATTCCTTGCTGAAACCTCACAATAAGTTTAATACCAAAAACCAACAATAGCAGTGATGTTTCTAAATTTGACATATTTTATACTATACCTTAGATAAATTCTCATTTTTAACCTCAAAGTAATTTTAACATGAAACACTGCCAGTATCATAAGACATAACTACAATATACAACTTCAAAAAATTTGCAGATTGCAGTTGATAATAAAGGTCTAGCCGAGTGCAGCATGATACGGCCGCAGCATGTCAACAACTGAAATTTGCACAAATATTAATTGAAGTGAATTTCGGACATCAACAACTGAAAGCATGTCAACAACTGAAATTTGCACCAATATTAATTGAAGTGAATTTCGGACACAGTAAAGAGCTCAACACAGTGATTAAATGGACACAATAAGGAGTTTGACAAAGTAATTAACTGGACATAATCTAGGTTGAAAAATTTCAATTTTGGCCCCTTTGACCCCTTATAGCTACCTCAAATCCATTGGCATACTGCTGATAGCTTACAACAAGACAAATCTAAAGGAAAAAATCCCATTAACATCTGATAAAAAATCAAATTCTGGGTGATCTGCACATTTGCCTCATAGTTCAGAAAGAAAACAAGATGGTGTAGCAAGTGTTAATTTTGCATAAGGAATCCATTGAAAAAAAACTGCATCAAATCTGACAAACAAGTGTGGACCCAAATTGGTGTCTCGCCCGTCCCTACTTGGTCGCAAAACAGATGTGAAAACTCTGACTAATTCAGAAAACTTAACATGTTGGCTGACAAAAGCAATATAGCAAACTGTTATATATAACCAAAAACCAAAATGCCAAATATCAGTGACCTATCACTGATATAGATACTGGAGAACCAAACATGTTCACTAGACCATGAAAATGAGGTCAAGGCTAAAGCCAAATAGCAGGAAGTCATGTTCCATCTAAGACCAACCCACATACCAAATATTATTGACCATAAATTAATAGATACTTGAAAACTCAACATGCTCACTGAATAGTGAAAATGAGGTCACAGACAAAAGCCATATAGCAGACTGTCATGTACTACCCAAGACCAAACTATATACCATATATCATTGACCTATCACTTATAGTTACTGAGAAAATGACCTAATAACAAAATCTTAACATGCTCACTAGACTGTGAAATTGAGGTCAAGGACAAAAGCCATATAGCAGATTGTCATGTACTACCTAAGACCAACCTACATACCATATATCATTGACCTAACACTTATAGTTACTGAGAAACTAAACTAAGCACAAGAACTCAATATGTTCATTGGATCGCGAAATTGAGATCACAGACAAAAGCCATATGCCAGACTGACATGTACTACTCAAGACCAACCTACATACCAAATATCATTGACCTACCACTTAAGTTATTGAGATATGGATCTAATCAGAGAAACTTAACACAGTCACTAGACCGTGAAATTGAGGTCAAGGACAAAATTCATATGCCAGCCTGACATGTACTACTCAAGACCAACCTACATATCAAATATTATTGACCTACCACTTACATTTATTGAGATATGGATTTAATCAGAGAAACTTAACGTGGTCACTAGACCGTGAAATTGAGGTCAAGGACAAAAGTCATATTCCAGACTGACATGTACTACTCAAGACCAACCTATATACCAAATATCATAGACCTACCACTTACAGTTATTGAGATATGGATCTAATCAGAGAAACTTAACATGGTCACTAGACCCTGAAATTGAGGTCAAGGACAAAAGTCGTATGCCAGACTGACATGTACTACTCAAGACCAACCTATGTACCAAATATCATTGACCTACCACTTACAGTTATTGTGATATGGATCTAATCAGAGAAACTTAACGTGGACACTAGACCATGAAATTGAGGTCAAAGACAAAAGTTGTATGCCAAACTGACATGTACTACTCAAGACCAACCTATATACCAAATATCATTGACCTACCACTTACAGTTACTGAGATATGGATCTAATCAGAGAAACTTAACGTGGTCACTGGACCATGCAATAGAGGTCAAGGTCACATGATTTCATGTCCGTCAGGTAGCACTTGATTAGTACTACCACTGGACCACATATGATGTTCCTACATCAAAGGGTTTCAAAAATATCCTGTATATAGTAAAAGTTAATGCCATCGCCGCGGCCTTCGCCGTCGCACTTTGCACGCCTATGTCTCGCTTTCCGCGGCTTTTGTTGCGGGCGAGACAAAAACTAGAGAATGTGTCCATGAGATACCGATGCTCCGAAATTGTCCATATTAGTAGATAAATGAAAATTAGCCCAATTTCAACATAAGTCCCTCTTTGAAACAAATTGGTGAACAGTAAAGTGCTTCAAAATCATTAAGGTGAATGCTGTAATGCAATATGTATAGTTGATGTGAAATGGATCCAAACACTAAATTTAACCATAGTCACTCAAGTGTGAAATGTAGGTCATGGACACCTAATTGTTGGAGCATTGGTAGTACTCATTAAGGCGAAAGTTAAGATGAATATCATAAAGATATCTTGTAGAGAAATGGACCTATATCCAAAATTTAACCAAAGTCACTCAACCAAGAAATGTAGGTCATGGACACCTAATTCTTGGTGCTTTGGGTAGTACTCATTTAGGCAAATGTTAAGATGAATATCATAAAGATATCTTTGAAAAAGAAAGGAAATGGGGTATATGTCCAGGAGACAACATCCCATCTCCAGATTAAAACGACCCAAAACAAAGCATCTAGGGGTCACCGTGCAGTCTTCAACACAGTGAGGAACCTCACATCATATAGCAAGCCCTAAATGGCACCAAAAAGGTAATAAAGGGCTACGCCGAGCACAGCATGATACGACCGCAGCATATTGAATACTTAAATTTGAACAAGTGTAATTCAAAATGAATGTGGACACAGTAAAGAGCTTGATACAGTAATTAAATGGACACAATAAAGAGCTTGAATCAGTTGCAGTTTTGGCCCCTTTAGCTCGGAAACGGGAAAAGCTATGCCAAATTTCTTGACTTACTACTGAAAGCTTATATCAAGAAGAATCCAAAGAAAAAAATCAGATTGAAATCCAATGAATAGTAAGGATTTCAAATATTTCGAAAAATTACAATTTTGGCCCCTTTGACCCCATGTAGCTTGAAAACGATAAGAGCTACACAAAATCCGCTGGCATACTAGTGCCAGCTTACATCAAGAGGAATCCGAAGAAAAAAATCCTTTTGAAATCTGATGAAAATAAAGATTTCACATATTTCGAAAATTTCCAATTTTGGCCCCTTTGACCCCTTGTAGCTCGGAAATGGTAAGAGCTATGCAAAAACCGTTGCATACTACTGAAAGCTTATATCAAGAGGATTCAAAGAAAAAAATCCCATCGAAATCCGATGAAAAATAAAAATTTCAGGTAATCCGCAAATTTGCAATTTTGGCCCCGTTCGGCCCCTCAAGCTGGGAAAGGAAACAAGTTACTGAGCGCTATATTAATTTTTCATAAGGAATCTAATAAAACAAACTGCATCAAAATCGGACAAAAAATGAAAAAAAAATACGATGTTTGAGATTTCCCCCTTTTGGGACCCATTTATCTTAATAACGGTACATGTGACATGAAATCCGTTGACATGCTTCCGATTGGAAATTTCCTTAGGATCACACTGAAAGAAACCCCATCAAAATCCGATAAATAATAAACATTCTACAGCCCAATATATGAAAACACCTTATTTGGTCCTTTTTAAACAAGATGTGTTTTGTGAAACACTTATGCCCCCGAGTAGAAGTAAAGAAGAAACATTTAGCAACTTTGAACAATGAATGTCCTTCTGACAAAATAATTTGTAGAAATAAATTCTTGTTTCAACTGAAAAGTTTAATAACATCAAATGATGATTGCAATTTGAGGCAAACACAGAAGTCAACCAAATGAACCCCTCCAATCATTATTCAAGCATTATTAAAAAAACAATCCCCCCCCCCCATTTGGAACATTTATAGTAAACTCATTGTGTTCTGTCTATCAGTGTTACCAGTACTTTGATTACACCAGGGATCATCAATACTGGTTCCCCAAAAGTGGAGGAATACACAGAAGAGAAGAAATGAAATAATAGATATTTTTAGTAACATCCCTCATCATTGATATATATAATACATATATAATTAGAAAACACGAGGGGACTTTATAAACATAAGTGGATGATATAAATCAGATAATGGTTTTTATGAAATAAAAACAATACGCTAGGCTATGGAATAGCCTTGGATAGACAATTGCGTGTTTGATTGACAAGGGTGTGGTGGCTCATGATGTATTTGTATACTCAAATCAATACTTGAAGTAAGCCTTTCTCGGTACTTCTTTGTAATTTCTTCCTTTGGTCTGCACATGTGATAAAACAGTCACTGATTCGATCAAACCTCTAATTTTATGCCAACAGCAACTCAAAGTAGTTTCGTGCTTTTGTTTGTTTTTTTTTTGTTCTTGCATTCTCCTAGGGTATCTCTTTATTCTTCCGCAAAAAAAAAATGCAATTCTGTCTCTTTCCACCTTTTGTTCTCCATTGCCTAAGTATCTTCACAAACTACAATCATGTTTTGCTTAACGCAATTGAAAAGTCTTTTATAGTATTTGTATATATTATTGATTATTGCACAATACCTCATCTTTATTTATTAACTTAATTCTGGTTTTAAATTTATACATTACTGTTCTTATTCTTTTTATCATATCTATATTTATAAATCTGGCTAAGCGATATTGCAATACCAATCCCGTCATTCTCTACAAACCTGTTCCCAGTACCACCTATAGTAAATGTTTATTATACTTTTCAACTTCCACAAGGAAACAGAAAAATTAAACCCCGCCCCGTTTTATCAGGACGAAACTGGACGCCATTTTGATTTTCGAGAATCTGAAATTCCTATTGGTCAATAGTCTTCTGTGCATGCGTTCTCCTCACTGCGCAAGTGTACTCCTCACTTCACCCCAAGAACTATCTATATAGCTAGGCTATTCCATAGCCTAGCTAACTAGAAAACACGAGGGGACTTTATAAACATAAGTAGGCGATATAAATCGGATAATGGTTTTTATGAAATAAAAACGATACGCTAGGCTATAGAATAGCCTTGGATAGAAAATTGCTTGTTTGATTGACAAGGGTGTGGTGGCTCATGATGTACTTGGCTTCGAAACATAAACTTTTTACAGCACACACAAATAAACACCGGTATAGCTCTTTATTCTTCCGCAAAATGCGCAATTCTATCTCTTTCCACCTTTCGTTCTCCATTGCCTAAGTATCTCCACAAACTACAATCACACTTTGTTTAACACAATTGAAAAGTCTGTTATAGTATTTGTATATTGTTGATTATTGCACAATACCTCATCTTTATTTATTAACTTCTGGTTTTAAATTTATACATTACTGTTCTTATTCTTTTTATCATATCTATATTTATAAATCTGGCTAAGCATTTTGCAATACCAATCCCATCATTCTCTACAAACCTGTTCCCAGTACCACCTATAGTAAATGTTTATAATACTTTTCAACTTCCACAAGGAAACAGAAAAATTAAACCCCGCCCCGTTTTATCAGGACGAAACTGGACGCCATTTTGATTTTCGAGAATCTGAAATTCCTATTGGTCAATAGTCTTCTGCGCATGCATTCTCCTCACTGCGCAAGCGTACTCCTCATTTCTCCCAAGAACTATCTATATAGCTAGGCTATTCCATAGCCTAGCTAAATACCTGTAAAATGAGAGTGAATAAATGAAGAAAATATGCTGAATGATTTAAAAAATCTTTTTTACAAAAAAAAAAAAAAAAATTCTATAGATATCCAGAAACATTGCGTCATAAATGAATTTAATTTTTAAATATATAAAATAAAACAAAATATAATTTCATTTTTCTGATGAAATTTTACCGGACAGTCACATGCCAAGGTAAAGGTCACAAGGCCAAATATTCTGTTACCAACTGAAAGGTCCCTCCACAAAGAGTACACATGCAAACTACGAAAGCCCTATCACTTACCTTTCTAAAGATATGCTCAATGTTAAAGTTTTTATGCAGTTGTTCACAGGCCAAAGTCAAGGTCACAAGGTCAACTTTTCTGGTACCAATTAAAAGGTCTTGCCACAAGGAATGCACATGCAAAATATGAAAGCCATATCACTTACCATTCAAAAGATATACCCAATGTTAAAGCTTATTACTTTTTTTTAAAAAAGTTCATCACATGTCAAGGTCAAGGTCACGAGGTCCAAAATTTTGTTATGGTTAGAAAGGTCTCTCCACAATGAATACACATGCAAACTATGAAAGCCCTATCACTAACCATTCAAAAGATATGCTCAATGTTAAAGTTTTTATGCAGTTGTTCACAGGCTAAGGTCAAGGTCACAAGGTCAACTATTCTGGTACCAATTAAAAGGTCTTGCCACAAGGAATGCACATGCAAAATATGAAAGCCATATCACTTAAAATTCAAAAGATATACCCAATATTTAAGTTAAATATTTTTTTCAAAAAGTCCATCACATGTCAAGGTCAAGGTCACGAGGTCCAAAATTTTGGTATAGTTTGAAAGGTCTTGCCACAAGGAATACACATGCAAAATATGAGAGCCCTATCACTTACAATTCAAAAGATATACCTAATGTTAAAGTTTTTTGTGGACAAACAGACAAACAGACAGACAGGCCAAAAACTATATGCCCCCCCTCCCCGAATCTTCGATTCACGGGGGCAAAAAAAAACTGGCGGGGCCAAAATACCAAAAAACAATCCCAACCTTCCTTTTGTGACAAGGAACATTATATTAAAATTTCATAAGGATTGATCAACTAGAACTGAAGTTATCGCACGGAAACGAAGAGTCTACAGATGCCACCGAATACGCCACCAGTATCATACCAATATACGACCTCAAAAATTTTTTGCGGCGTATAAAAAATCAATGGAAACAAACTACGTCCAATAACCGGAAAATCAAGAAACTAAAATTTTATAAGAAGACAAGGACAGTATAGATATCTTGTATAGTTGATGAGAAATGGACCTAAATACAAAATTTAACCACAGTCACTCAACCATGAAATGTAGGTCATTGACACCTAATTCTTGGTGCTTTGGGTAGTATTCATTAAGGAGGCTCACTCCTGATGTTGTTTATATCAAGGATTTCTTGAAACCTACTTAAATTGATTCAGCATTGTAAAATTAATGAAATGGTAGAAAGAAATATATAGGTCCATTTGCTTTTAACGGAGTTAGAACAGGGTAAACATTTGGCGGGAAATGGATTTCTCTGGATATTCCCTTAATTTAACATTAGGACTATTTTTTTGTCTAAAAGCTAGGAGGTTCTATCAAGAATTTTATGAAAGCTTGTCAGGTGCCTTAATTTGACCTATAGAAGACATTCATGAAATAAAAGGTGGGGGTCTGTGTGCAAAATTCTTAAAGCAATTGAACTAGAGAAAACCAGAGGAGTTCCGAAATCTGACACAAATTCAAAAATGTGATGAGTGAGCCACCTTAAGGTATATGAAATGATGCAATATCATAAAGATATCATGTATAGTTGATGAGAAATGGACCTAAACTCAAAATTTAACCAAAGTCACTCAAGTGTGAAATATAGGTCATGCTTTGTAAGTGCTTTGAGGTAGTACTCATTAAGGTGAATGCTAAGATGCAATATCATGCAGATATAATGTAAAGTTGATGAGAAATGGACCTAAACAAAAAACAAGAAGCTCTCATTACTCAAGAGCCTGTTTGCTCACCTGGACCATGGCTGACATAGAGAGATGAATGGCATTTCCAACAGGGTCCACTTTTAACCTATATTCCCCGTGTAGGCCACCTTGGATTGAACTGGATGAAGACATGCCAGATGCAAATTTTGAAGAGGGCTTGACTGGTAGCTTCTAAGTAGAAGATCTTTGCAATTGTATGTCCTTACCATAGGTTTTAATATTAAAACTATGTTCTCACTGGCAGCCATCTTGGACGAGGTATGAACCTGTCAGAAACTTCTTTTGGAAGGGACCCCGTAAGGACCATTATGACAAAATTTGGTTCTAATTGGACTAAAGTAGTTTCTGAGAAGAAGATCTTTGGATGCATTTCCCATTGGGTCCAATGTGAAAACTATGTTCCCAGCTGGCGGCCATCTTAGATAAGGTATGGACCTGTCGGATACCTTGGAAAGGACCATCTGATGACAATTGTGACTAAGTTTGGTTCTAATTGGAATTGTAGTTTCTGAGAAGAAGATCTTTGAATGTCTTTTCCCATAGGGTCCAATGTTAAAACTTAGTTCCATGCTGGTTGCCATCTTGGATGAGGTACGGATCTGCCAGATACTATTTTTAAAGGGGACCACCCAAGGACTATTGTTACCAAGTGTGAAATGCAGGTCATGGACATCTAATTGTTGGTGCATTGGGTAGTACTCATACAGGTGAATGTTATGATGCAATATCATAAAGATATCATGTAAAGTTGATAAGAAATGGACGTAAATGCAAAATTTAAGCAAAGTCACTCAAGTGTGAAATGTAGGTCATGGACACCTTATTGTTGGTGCATTGTATGGTAATCTTCAAGTTGAATGTTTAGATGCACTATAATAAATACATCATGTATAGGTGAAGAGAAACAGACCTAAACGCAAAATTTAACCAAAGTCACTCAATCATGAAATGTAGGTCATGCACACCCTAATTATTCGTGCATTGAGTAGTACTCACAAAGGTGAATATTGTGATGCAATATCATAAAGATATCAACTATGGACCTAAACCCAAAATTAAACCAGGGGACATACGTACAGACGAACACATGGACACGGGTAAATCTATATGCCCTATCCACTTTTGTGGCAGACTGGCAGTGCATTATTAATTTCTTTTTAGATTTGTCCCTTTTGGCCCCATTTATCTCATGAACAGTACATTGGACTTGAAATCCATTGGCATACTGCAGATTGGAAGTTTTCCCAGAAGCACACTTAAAGAAACTCCATTAAAATCTGATATATAATCAATATTCTGCAGCAAAATATTTGAAAACACCCAGTTTAGCCTTTTTTGGCATGACAACAAAAACCAAAACTAATCATAGCCTTTTTTTGTGCCAAGAAACACTCCGTTAAAATTTCAATTTATTGATAAACTGAAACTAAAGTTATTGACAAAAACAAAAATGTCCACAACCACGCAAACAACGACAATGATGGCAACAGTGCCATACTATTACACGACCTGAAATATTTTGTTGTTGTATAAAGACAGCAAAGTTGAATGAGAGGCTTTATGAGAGTGTCTTACTCTTTTTCTCGTGGCTCATTGCTTCTTTTCCCTTTCTCCTTTCTCCTGCCATTCTCTCCTTTCTTCAACCCATTTTCTCTTTTCACCTGCCTCCTTTGTCCGGTTCTCCCTTAACCCTTTCAGCCCCTCTTAAGTTAAGTGTAACCTGCATTTTGCCAAAACTAAATTATCAGTTCTGATATTACATGTAATGTTTATATATAGAACTCTCAAGTTTATGTATCAAGCATATATAGAGGGTTATGCAAAGTGCAGCATAAGACTGCAGCATGTCAACCACTGAAATTTTAACAAGTTTAATCTAACAGTAAAAAGCTTGACACATTAATCAGCTGAAAAAAATAGGGAAAATAAAATGAACCCTTTTGATCTCTTACTGATTAAAACTGTTAAAAGTATGGAACGCAAAATTAACATGTATTCAAATAATTATACCTATCTTCAAATAATAGAAGATAAGTTTAATTTATTTAAAGATAGGTTCAATTAATTGAAGATAGGTGCAATTGAATTGAACCTATCTTAAAATGAATTTTACCTATCTTTAAATATTTAAAGATAGGTACAATTGAATTGAACCTATCTTTTATTGAATTGAAGATATCTCCAAATGAATTGAACCTATCTTCAAATGAAGGATATGTTGCATTTATACCTATCTTTAAATGAATTGAAGATAGGTTTAATTCAATTAGACCTATCTTCAAATGAATTAAAGATAGGTTTAATTCAATTAGACCTATCTTCAAATGAATGAAAGATAGGTTTAATTCAATTGTACCTATCTTCAAATGAATTAAAGATATCTTTAATTCAATTAATGAAAGGTTTAATTCCCATTCATGATTTGGAGGTAGGTTCAAATGAATTTCACCTATCTTCAATTATTAGAAGATAGGTATAATTATTTGCATTTATGTTAATTTGGCATTCATACTATGCCAAATTAACATATATTCAAAATAATTATACCTATCTTCAAATAAATTAAAGATAGGTTTAATTCAATTATCCCTATTTTCAAATGAATTAAAGATATCTTTAATTCAATTACAAATATCTTTAATTCAATTAAATATATCTTTAATTCAATTAAAGATATCTTTAATTCAATTAAATATATCTTTAACTCAATTAAAGATATCTTTAATTCAATTAAAGATAGGTTTAATTCCACTTATTTGAACCTATCTTTAATTGAACTGAAGATATCTCTAATTAAATTAAAGATATCTTTAATTCATTTGAAGATAGGTGCAATTGAATTAGACCTATCTTCAATTATTTGAAGATAGGTATAATTATTTGAATATATAATAATTTGGCGTTCCATATTTAAGAGCTATGCTACCAACAAAAATCCCATCATATTCACATGATTCAGGTGAAATTTGTTTTTATAGCAATTTGACCCAAATTTTTTTGTGGTTGTATAAAAATCAGAAAACAATATCACTTTCCTTAGGTTTTGGGTCAGACAATAATCTAGAATATTTTTACATATGTTTCTGCTATATCTTAAGCAATGTAACGTTGTATCATGAAGCTTTGATCCATTGTTTAAACCATCTTATACCAAATGGGTTTCATCAATAAATTGTCATCATGGTCATGGTGATTTACATTTTGCCTTGAACAAAAAAGTGCATTTACATATACACATCATGGTTGAAACCTCCAAATCAAAAGTTGCAAAATGGCTGAAACATCCATGACATGGGTTACATCATGGCTAACACATCCAAACCTTAAGTTAGATCATGACTGAAAAACATCCAAAACATAAGTTAAACCAATATAATAACACCATGGCTAATACATCCAAATCATAAGTTACACAATGAATGAAATATTCAAATCATAAGTAAAACAAAGGCTTAAACCTCCAAATCAGGCTTAAACCACCAAATCATAAGTTAAACAAAGGCTTAAAACCTCCAAATCAAAAGTTATATCACGAATCCTCCAAATCATAAGCTTCACTGCACCAAAACATCCAAATCATTAGTTTCACCATGACTGAAATGTTCAATTCATATAAGTTAAACAATGGAATAACCATCCAAATCATAAGTCACATCATGGCTGAAACATTCAAAGCACAAGTTACATCATGGCTGAAACATCCACATCATAAGTTTTACCATGACTTTGACATCCAAATCATTTTAGTTAAGCAATGGCATAACCATATAAATTATAGTCACATCATGGCTGAAATCATAAGTTACATCATGGCTAAAACATCCAAATCATAAGTTTCACCACGACTGAAACATCCAAATCATATAAGTTAACCAATGGCATAACCATCCAAAACTTAAGTCATAACATGGCTGAAACATTCAAATCATAAGTTACGTCATGGCTGAAACATCAATATCACGAGTTGCACCATGACTGAAACATCAAAATCATAACAGTAACACCATGACTAAAACAACAAAGAATTACAAGTTACACCCTGTCTGAAACATCTAATCACAAGTTATACCATACCTAAACCCTCAAAATCATAAGTTGCATCATGGCATATAAACATCCAAATTACAAGTATTATCATGGCAGAAAAATAAGTCTTTAAGTTATACCATGACTAAAACCTAAAAATCATAAGTTGAAACATGGCTTAAAAATCAAAATCATAAGTTACACCATGAATGTCATAATCAAATCAAATTGCAGTGTGGCTTAAACATCAAAATCATAAGTTAAATAATGGCTTAAACACCCAAATCAAAAGTTACATCATGACTAAAACCTCCAAATCATAAGTTTCACCATGACTGAAACATCCAAATCATGGCATAAACATCCAAATCATAAGTTCCACCTTAAAAGAAAGGTCCAATTCATAAGTTTCATTATGGCTGAATCGTTGAATTCAAAAGTTACATCATGGCTGAAACCTCAAAATCATAAGTTTAACCATGACATTAACCTCCAAATTACGAGTAACATCATAAGAGAAACATCCAAATCATAATATATATCATGGATGAAAGTTCAAAATCATAAGTTGAAACATGGCTAAGACATCCAAATTGAATGACATATACAAATCATAACTTGCACCGTGGCTTAAAAATCATAAGATAAACAATTGCTTAGATACCCAAATCATAACTTTTAAAACATCAGCATTCATAACACACTAAATACCAAAGTTGCATAGAAAACAATAAACTTCGTTATGCTGTACACATGTTTCAAGGAGTAACCTCTCATCAGAAGCATTAAAATCAAACAATATGGAAAGCCATAATCCAAAAGTAGTCAAAAAAGAAGTACTCAGTACCAAAAATATCAAAATAGGAAGCCAAATTCAGTACCAAGGACCAAAAACCAGAAACCTCCAAATCATAAGTTACACCATCACTGAAACATCAAATAAGTTACACCACAGTGTAAACATCAATATCAAAAGTTAAAGCATGATTTGAACCTAAAAATCATCAGTTACAACTCCCGTTACAACTGAACCATCCATAGTATACATTACACCATGAATGAAACATCCAAATCATGAGTTATACCATCGCATAAACATCAAAATTGTAAGTTAAACCATCACTGAACATCATATAAGTTACACCACGGTGTAAACATCAATATCAAAAGTTAAAGCATGACTTGAACCTAAAAATCATCAGTTACAACTGAACCATCCATAGTGTAAGTTACACCATGCATGAAAAATCCAAATCATAAGTTACATCATGGCATAAACATCCAAATGGTGAGTTACACCATGGCTAAAACATCCCAATCATAAGTTCCAATGACTGAAACATCCAAATCATAAGTTACATCATGACATAAACCTACAAATCAATGGCAAGTTAAACCATAGCTTGAACATCCAAATCATGAATTAAATAATGGATTAGACATCTAAATCATAAGTTAAACAATGGCTGCCTGAAACCTCCAAGATGTAAGTTACAACATGGCTGAAACCTCCGAATTATAAGTTACACCATGGCTAAAACCTCCAACTCCAAGTCATAAGTTATATCATGGCTGAAACCTCCAAATCATAACTTATGATAAGTTACACCATGGAAGAAAACCTCAAGTCATAAGTTACATCATAGTTACAGTATCCTGCTTTCCTGTTATTATATAATGGTGGCAATGACATTAAATATAACTTTTAGGGTGTAGTCAATCTTCAAGAATAGAATAAAAACAGAATGAAGTGATACATTTGTAAAGAATGACACTGACTCCTTTCTATCTTGGATATCTACAGGTAATTTCTTTACAGTTATGATCTGTACACTATTCAATTTGGTTTCATAGCCAATTTTTATTTTTTAATTATTTAGAACAAAACTTCTGCTTATAACTGACATACAACGACATACTTAACTAGAGTAATAACTGTCGGAAACAACAGTGATCCTCAGACTCCTTGTTTGACACAGTAAACAGTTATAGCCCCTTGGCACAATTTTTCTTAACATTTTGAAATAAATTATTGATAGTCACTATTTTTACTACAAGGAATTCAATATTACAAGGTTGTCTGGCAGAATTCCAAAAAATAAGTGGTCTTTGAGACTTTCAGGAATTTTACCAAACTTGGAATCAAATATTTTGGAAATAAAATGGACCAAGATCACTAACTGACCTTTTGAACTGATACACACAAAACTAGTGCTTAATTCGGTCAACCACTCCGCAGGCTTCGAAGGTGTACTGTTTACTCATAACTGAACGAATGGACATTGTAATGGCTGTTTTGGAAGTAGAACTTACTACAAAAAAACCTATGTAGATATTCAACCTAATGAAATAAAGATGTGTAGGAAAATTTTCAACTTTAGTAGAAGATGCACATTCACGAATATTTTTGGTGTTGACATACATGTATGGATTATTTTTATTATTTTCGGGGTTTGGCAAATACCGGAAAATTTCATCTGACATGCCACCCCGAAAATGAAATGGCAGCAACTTCAGACAATTCCGCTCATTTTGAAGGGTGTAACATGTACCAATGAAATGTAGAAATGGGTGGAATTTCTCAAAAGCCTGTGGAAAATTAATTGGTGTTCTGTGCCCAAATTGGGGAAAATTGTAAATTCTAATTCTAGCAAATTTTTGAACTATGGTTCAATGTAGAATTCCAAAATATAAGTAGTCTTTGAGACTTTCAGTAATTCTACCAAATTTGGAATCAATTATTTTGGAAATCCAATTTGTGAAAATGATTGCCCTAATCAAAACTAATCCTGACAGTATTGTTGCTAGGTAGAATTCCAAAAAATTTGTAAAGGTTCCGCGGAACCTAATGTCTCGCCCGCTCACTACATTGTCATTATAATTTGGCCTATATTTAGATGAGGTTGCTGGGCAGAATTTCAAGAAATATCTGATCTTAGAGACTTTCATACTAAAATTGGTATCAGCTAATTTTTTAAATGACTGTTTTCAATGAAATGTTTGGTTGCTAAGCAGAATTCAAAAAATAAATGGTCTTTTAAAGTTTTATAAAATTTTCCACGATTGGAATCCAGGATTTTAGAAATTTCACATAGAAAATAACTATTCATACTGTAAGGAACTGAAAAAGATATGGTTGCTAGGTAGAATTCCAAAAAATAACAGATCTTTGAGAGTTTCAGGAAATTTACCAAAAAAAAGAATCAAAGATTTTTGCAATTTGACTTTTGAAAATGATCATTATAACTGAAAGAAACTTAAAAAGTTTTGGTTGCTAGGTAGGATTCCAAAAAAATAATACTTCTTTGAGAGTTGCAGAAAATTTATCAAAATAAGAATCAAAGATTTTTGCAATTTGAATTTTGAAAATGATCCTTATAAATGTCAGGAATTGAAAAAGATATGGTTGCTAGGTAGAATTCCAAAATATAACAGGTCTTTGAGAGTTCCAGGAAATTTACCAAAATTAGAATCAAATATTTTTGCAATTTGACTTTTGAAAATCATCATTTTAACTGAAAGGAACCAAAAAAATTATGGTTGCTAGGTAGAATTCCAAAAATTAACAGGTCTTTGAGAGTTCCAGGTATATGTAAACCAAAACTGGAATCAAAAACTTTGGCAATTCATTTCCGTATTGTTTGTTTGATTCAAATTTATTAAAAAAGCATTGTTGCTAAGAAGAATTTCCAAAAATAGCTTGTCTTTGAGAGTTTCAGGAAATTTACCAAAGTTGGAACCATTTTATTTAATTCTTTAGTGTTAAAAATTATGCTTGATATTAAAGCATTGTTTAAATTTGGAACTGAATGCAAAAATTTCAAAAATTATTGGTCTTTGACATTTTCAGGAAATTTACCAAAGTTGGAACTGGAATCAAAATTCCAACAGCCTGTTACACATCAGCTTATTTTATGCAGAACTGTCAATTTCAATGTAATTCTATTAAGATTCAAAGACTCTGTTCTACTTCTTAACAACTAACATAGAAATTTTTCTGAAAAAAACTAAGTCCAAATTTGGAAAAAATACAGAAAAACCAGAAAAAAAAAATTCAATTTTTTTCAGTTCTGAGGTATTTTTCTGACCATCAACTTACGTTTGACCACTTTTTGCGAAATTCCAATAAAATTAAATAACTTCCCTTGACTTTTAAAAAACTTTAACCACAGCATTAAAATAAATTTCTTGCCCAAAAAAACTAAGTCGAAATACGGAAAAATTACGGAAAAACTAAATAAAAATTGTCCAAATTTTGCAGCTAGACGTAATTTTCTGACCATTTTCTTGCTTCTGTCCAAATTTTAAATGATTCCATAAAGATTTGATGAAGATAATGATGTTTAGAAAACTTTAACCACAGGGTTAAAATAAATGTTGACGACGAGGCCGACGACGGAATTTTGGATCGCTATGTCTCGCTTTCGCGACTTTCATCGCGGGCGAGACAAAAATAAGTGGTCTTTGACACTTTCAGGAACTTTACCAAATTTGGAATAAATTATCTTTTAAATCCAGTTGGTGAAAATGATTGCCCTTATAGAAACATATCCTAACAGTATGGCTGCTAGGTAGAATTAAAAAAAATAAGTGGTCTTTGAGACTTTCAGAAAATTTACCAAAATTGGAATCAAATATTTTTGAAATACAATTGGTGAAAATGATTGATGTAATGGTAGCAAATCCTATCAGTATGGTTGCTAGGTAGAATTCCAAAGTGACTCAGTTTGTTTCTAATTTGACTGGTGTTTTTGATGAAAAATATGTACTTCTTTGATTCCACAATCGCAGATATTGTACGTTTCCAACTTCAGGGCTGTTCCAGAAAAGTTGGTGTGGGACCCTTTGAAGGCACTTCATATAAATTGCTGTGGGTGGTTGTGTTTTCTTCATCTTTTTGTATTGACCATATGGGGAAGAATTCTATGGGTGGTGGGGGTCAATAAAAAGTGCCTTCAAACCCCCCCCCCCATGTCAATTTTTCTGGAACAGCCCTCAAATGTTACTTTATTTGGAATAAGGTGGGGGTACCTGAAAAAAAATCCCACATAGAACTATAATACATGGTTAATAAGGGATTTGGAGGCAGGCAATATCAAAAACATCTCTGGCTTCGAATCCCAAAAAGGATTACTGGATGAGTACCTTTACTCGCCAGGTACCCTATCTTACCACTTGCCATTTCTACCAGAAACATATAAATTGAATTGTATATACATCAAACATATTAGGGGCTTCTATAGTTTATTACCATTTAGCAATCAAAACAATCATTAAAAGCAACTTGAGAAATTACGTACAATGCAATAGAAACTAATTAAGATCAACCAAAGGAATACCCGAAATACTTCAAAACCATTAAATTGCTTACCCAAGCCGTTTTTTTCCTTTGCAATAATTAAATAATTCATAAAATAACTGATTTAGTAATTGCATGCTCAATTACTTTTGATATCAAATCATGCTAGAGTTATTTTATTAGATATAAAAATCAACACAAGCATCATACCTGTCAACCTTTGAAAGCCACAAGTAGGGAGATCTCCCTACCAAAACTGTCTCAAGTAGGGAGATTTCCCTACCAAATTTTTTTCAAGTACTTGTGTAGATTTGAATTCAAGTCCTATGGACACTTGCTGGACCTTCTTGAAGCAAAGAGAGCTTCACCTAGCTTAAGCCTTCCTAAGGAAACTCATTTCTTTGGCTAGAATTTAATCAAGATGTAGAGTAAGCTTCATACTTTAAATGTAGAAAATAAAATTTATATATATTATGATCAAATAAATTACCTTGAATTTGTAGATAAAAATAAATAATTTTGCAAATAGCTAGCAAATTTTGTCTTAAAACATTTTCATGCTTTTAAATATAAATTTAAATTTATTTTTCATGTAAATTGATAAATATAAAAGGGACATAATTAAAATGTTTTTAATAAAATCATAAAAACTAAAACACAGGTTTTAAAGGGAAACAACTCACATGTCAAAACATGTGTTCTGGTAAAACTAGTTATACATTTGTAGTATAACTATTTGACCTTCGTGATTATAAATTAAAATGTCACAAGTGCCGAACAACGCAGAAGGATTAAATGAGTCGCTGAACAAGTTCCGCAACGAGTTTAATCCACTGCGTTGATCGACATGAGTGACATTTTTATTGATATTCATGATGGTCGATTAGTTATGATTTTTATTATATAGATTTTCTACTCAAAAACTGAGATTTTAGATGCGGATTATTTTTAACATTTCAATACGCTAGTTGTTTACTTGACGACGACATTGAGGGGATATTTTGACGTCGCTTCATTAAGACGTCATCCGGTGACTAGAAATCTTTTATTTTCAGCGGTGAAAATATGACATTTATATAACTGAGAAAACTCGATAATTCACCGCTATCTACATAATCTATATATAAGTATTTTTTCTTGCATTCAAAGGGAAATTTAATTGTGAAAATAAAGTGGAAAAGAAAGTCAATGTTCAAATAATTAATTATCTTAAGAAATTGACTGGGAATTGCAATAAAAGTAAGCAGGTAATCTGTGATTGACAGGTAATTAGGTGATAACTCAGGTAAACACAACAAATGTTTGTTTACGACTGAATTAATCCTTTTATTAGCAGAGCAGGTGTAATAAAACTATCATTTTCGGCAATTAGATAAAAGTGACAAAGATAATGAGCATCATACTTCCATTTTTAGGCGATTTTTCGGAAATCATGAGATTCTCAACTCCCGCTCAGGAAACTGATAGCTGGCAGGAGACAAGTAAATTTTTGACAAAATATAGGGAGCCTCCCAACAAAATCGGGAAAGTTGACAGGTATGATCATTCTTTATTTTTCTTCTGCTATTATCCATCACAAGATGATAATATTTTAAAGGGAGGCACTGTTGCATCATGGGAGCGGGAATACATGCGAGAAGTAAACGATATAATTATGTCTCTGTCTCTACAAAAAGTTTTTAGATATATATCTGTTCAAGATTTTGTTACCTGCATAGTAGAATACCTGGTAATTTTAAAAATTAAATCAAACTTCAATTGACCACTTTTAGTTTGCATAAAAGTTAATGTTGTGCATGACGAGATTGAGTACCTGACGAGAATGGGTTCTCAGCCAGTAATGTGACAAACATAATGAGCATCATACTTCCATTTTTGGCGATTTTTCATAAATCGTGAGATTCTCAACTCCCGCTCGGGAGACTGATAGCTGGCAGGAGACAAGTGAATTTTTGACAAAATATTGGGAGCCTTTCAACCAGCCTCCCTTCTCAGCCAGAAGGTGTGTAACCTTAACCTTCCCATAGCATGTTCTGCTTTGATTTCCCAATTGTAATGAGGGAGTGGTATGTAACCAGTGTAACTATTCGACTTGTGGGGGTTACGAATCTGTTTACTGCAGTACTGGTGCCAACCTTATAGGCCTTTTCAAAAAACTCATTTGGTCCCTCTTTTGGTTTCGGTATTTAAACACAAATAAACAGTTCTGGTTATCAACCAAATACAGAAAGTGTTTTTCATCCTGAACACAGTTCATAAAACTGGGAATATATAGTTTATATTTAATTACACCCCGGGTCCTTTGTTTCACTCAGGTGTATATTTTTTCGAAACTTTATGTCAAACAATGGACTATGATCACTGGGGCTTGACAGGGACGGTCAGATACCCCGTCACACCCTGTGATCACAGACAATTGTTTGACAGAACGTTTCGTGGGAAGTTCGACGTATTGCCAACAGCATCAAAGATTACGATTTTTTGTGAAAACTTATCATGTAAACAACACAATCACTCATGTTTTCCATAACTATTGATTGTGTGTATTCTTAAAAAGAATTAATTCAACATTTTAGAGGGGCGGACAAGTGTGCCATTCTCCTTTCTCTTGCCCCTCTCTTTCTCCCGCCCCTGCAGCTTCTCCCATGCCATCTTTCTCCCAGTCTCCCTTTACCCTGTCCGCCCCCTCGTTTTAAGGTAATAAAATCAAATTGACCTTTTTCGAAACATGAATCATAATTCTTAAATATTTATTGTGAAAAAACGGTCAATTCTACGGGAGCGTTTTGATACCACATGAAGACAAAATATCTCGTAATCATCCTAATTATATAATTATGAGATATAATTTCATAATTATGAGATATTATCACATAAATATGAGATAATTATCTCATAATTTTGAGATATTATCTCATACATACGAGATAATTATCTCAAAATTATGAGATACTGATTCATAATAATGAGACTATGAGATATTATTTCATAATTACGAGGTAGTATATCATAATTATGAATTAATAAGTCATTTTTATGAGATAATTTTCTCATTAGATATTATCTCATTATTATGAAATAATATCTCATAATCTTGAAATAGTATATCATAGATTGATTGATTGATTGATGTTTTAAGTCTTATTTGGCTATATTGTATCTCATAATTACGAGATATTTTTTTTTCTTTATGTGGCAGCAATACTATTCTGTACAGTTTCAATCTTAAAATGTAATTTTTTCCATTTGCTGGTATGATTCGCTGAAAAATTGTTTCGAATATTATTCCATTTACGAGATGCTACATATTTGACACATGGGGTCATTGCATTTATATCATTATAAAGGAAACGCGAAACACATGGCACTTTGAACAAGGGTACTTTTAGACACGGACAGATACCAAAAAAAAATGTGTTCATCATATTTAAGTGTCATACTGCCAATATCTCCCGTCCCACCCCAACCTAATTGGATGTGAAATGCTCCGGGCTATGCTAAAATCTGCGACTTTCTGGGAAGCTAACACCATTTTAAAATTAAAAAATGCACCCCTTTGGCCCGTTATGGCTTGAAAATGGGGAGATATCCATGAAAACACAAAAAACTCCATTAAAAAATTTAGAATTGATATATTAACAATATTTTCACCTTATGACTATGTATTAGTATCATTAAAAATTAAATTACTGAGAATCACATTTATTAATATTTTTTTATCCGCAGTCACGGGACAAAAAAAAATAAAATTGAATTGCAATCAGACTATTTATAAAACAATGAATTTAAAAATTCGACCCATCTTAAGAAATGTGATATTGATCCTGTGAAATCCTTTCAAAATCTTATACATTAATTTTCTATAGACGATTGTGCCATACTTCAAAAAATTTTGCCACCATATTTAATATTTAAAAAAAAAATCCAGGCAATGTATTTGTAGGAGAAAAAAATATCATATCGTGGGAAATAGCCAATACCGTCTATTCACAACAGATTTACCGCTACATAGGGTCATCTTTTCACGGTGCAAATGTATTTGAATGGAACCATACATTTTAGTCAATATCTTGTCCGAGCTTTGTCCAAACGTTGTTCATTTATTGGAAAAGGGCTTTTCTCAAACCAAGCCTGATCCTACTCCAACCTCTTACTACAAGGCATATCAAATAATGACGATATAGCACCCCCCAGATATATCATATGTTGAAATGATAAATGGGTAGAATATATTTGAAAATCATAAGTTTCAAGTTGTCCCTCCCCCTCATAAGATATTATGACTATATGACCTGCATTTACACATTTCAAAACGTATTTTTCTAAATAATTAAAGGAACAAAACAAAATTTTATACTTACAATATTTTGAAAAAAGACGACCAGTTTGGTAAGCTTAATTTCTGCCATATAATTTCGGAATAAAACTATACTGATTTATAAAACCACAATCTATATTTTATCTTCTTATTCACTGTATATCCACACGTTGAAATGTTTCAATAAATGACAAACAAATCCATTTTGTTAACCTTTTTATATTTGTCACACTCATTACTGATTTGTCCTTTGAACTCACTGGTTTTTTCATACGGCTAACTCGAATTGTTTGTGTAATTTTATACATCAATGAACTCGATGTCTACGTGACATGATTGACATTAAAAATAGCCTAGATCAATGTGTCCATTGTTTGTTTGAGAAGAACTCAGTCATGATAGGTATCCAACGGGGGTTTGTAGTAAAATGTACATTTGATAAAGATTATCATATGTTTTGGGGTTTTTATATTTCTTGAGTGTTTTATTATGATAAGAAAAATGCTTTTCTCTTTACCTTGGGTGTAAGTTAGTTATACCCCTCGGTATACGGCGTTTCTGGAAAAAGAAACCCCTCCGGCCTCCGGCCCTCGGGGTTTCTTTTCCAGAAACGCCTTTACCTCATGGTATAACTATTACTTAAAATGTCATTGTTTACTGTTGTTTACTGTGACACTGCACTAATTTTGTTATATAATTAAGGGTTTAAGTTGTGTATTGTTAGCCAAATGTACGAGTGATAACCGAAAGCGAAGAGTGTTTGTACCTCCATTTGATGGGAAGAGTTCCACAGGTGCTTGAGGACAGGACCTTGTATTGGGCCCTCCCCCTTTTTATAATATTTTCTCCATTTTTCAATATTTGTCATTTATTTACGCTATATTATACTAAATTAATATAACATACATTTATCGTTAATTTCCTATTTTACTATCAATGTGCTTTTCGACTTATTGAGTGAATAAGTCGAAAATCACATTGATAGTAAAATGGGAAATCAACGATAAATATATGCAGAGACTTATAATTAATTATATGTCTCTGATATAGACAACTTTCCAGCAGGTGATTTTTCCCGTAAAATTTTGACGTCACAATATAGATTTTCCAACGTCACAATGTTCAGTGACGCAATTTGCGCCGAATGACCCCAGGTCAACCGGTGCAATTCATTCATAAACAGAAGTAAGAAAGTGGTCCATATGTTATATTTGTACAATATAGCATAAATAAACGACAAATATTGAAAAAAGCTGTGGAGAGTTCAAATCCAGGAAAAAGATAACAACACTTTCTTGAAATGTACTATGGCAGAAGTCCACATTTCACTATATAGCTAAGTAACTTCAACTTTGATTTATTCATTCATTTTTCAAGATATTTAAATGAAACTCGGAATATGCATTTGGAACGTCAATATAAACATCATATCCAAAATTACAAGATCATAGCTATTATAACATCGATTTTATTGCAATTTAAAATATGGATATTTTACATAGATTATATCTGTAAACATTGATCGCGTCACCGCCTATACTGGGGGTGTAAGATTGAAATCGACTGATCTGATTGGTCAATTCAACTTTGTGATGTCACGCCGGATAAGAGAATGACCACTTTACATCATTTATGCTCTCAAAATGTACTATTTTCCGTCTTCAAAAAAAAATCGTGCAGGGCGAACCTACAGACCCCCCCCCCCCCCCCCCCCCCCCCCGTCTCACTCTGGGAACCCAAAACCCCTTGACAGCTCTGCTATGGCTCTGGACCATCTGGTGATTATTGTGCCCTGCGTGAGAATTCTTTACCGTTTTGCTTTCTGTGTACAACAATGTCATGTGTATCTGTTGTGTTTCGGTTTTACAGGCCTCTTAGACGAGAGGTGATTTCTAAATTTTATTCAATCCCTCTTTGTTATTGGAGCTTTGATATATCGACTGGGTCATTCGGGTCGCGAATCAACGATTTATGGTAAATTGTTGTAAAATATAAAATGTATTCCTTTGATAAAATATAATATTTAATAAAAAGAAGTAAAAACAAAATTATACAAGATATGCAGGTGTAAAATAAAATAAGGAATTCACGTAAGACTGGAGAACGACAACAAACATACGGGCCATATTGCCATCAATCGGCTATAAAGGTCGAACCGAAAAATGTTGTCGAGGTTCGCTTTAAAGTCAGGTAAAACTGATAGATTTCAAAATACTCTCACAAAAAGCAGTACAATTGTCATCCAGTGAATTTTCTTATAGGCTGACACTTCTAGGATACCAGCTTTTAAGACTTGTCATAACCGTGTAAATGCTCTGGCCTGGCATGCTGGTTGGCAACAACTGCCCTGGTGCATAATTTACATAGCTTTGATTTTAAACTTATTTTATTCAATAAAGAAAAGGATTGGGTAACAGGCAAAGCCTATACAAGCCCTCTTCCAAAAGCTTCGGGACTGTATACGTAACTCTGATCACTGTTCAAAAACAAAGGCAGTGTCTGCACGTCCACATCTGCTTGGAATTGTAGCCCATAGGCTGTGAGGAGCGTCCAGACTTTGTGTACTAAAAACGGAGATTTCCCAGACCTTCTATCCTCAATCTTGTGGCCTAAGGACACCAATTATCTCTACTGTTCTGTCAGGTGGCTTTTTCTACCGGTACATTGTCACTCTAGTGCTTGCGCATGTCCGTAGTTAGATTAAAAATTGAGTGTCTGGAAGCATCCGGTTGATTGAATAAATGATGCTACAATCACTAACTTGTTCTTTGATTCCTCTGTTTTTTCTCCATCTAGTGGTGTTAGTAGAGTGGCAAGATTTATGTTTTTGATTCCCAGGTCTTTTGATACTTTAGTGTACATGTACATTCTTTGTCTTTCTTCCTCATACTGTTGGCATTCTAGTAGGCAGTGTGCTTCTGTTTCCTTTTTTCCACAATTGCAGAGTGGTGAGGCGTTGGTCTGTCCCACCTTATGTCGGTAAGTATTCAGTATTGAGTATCCTGTTCTTAATTGGATGAAAGTTGAGAACATATGTTTACTTGGATAATCATAAATTGGTCTTTGAGAAACTGTTGGGATTTTCTCAAATAGTTCTCTGCCCTTATCTTTGATGGTCTACAGGGATGACGCTACTATATAATTTAGGGCCGCCTGGCGGCCCCATTCCCCAAACAAGAAAATTCCTAATCGCGGCAACGATGTTTACAAAATCTGTTTTTTTTTCATTTCCGTCTCCGGTGAATCTTCCGTTCCGATCCGTGTCGCCTTTTCTTAGAACAGGAAATTACTCAAAACATTGCAGTAACGTCCAGGTTACAAGTGCGGAATTATTTACAATGCATTTTCCATAGGGGGTTCCCTTGTTTAGCGATAAACTAAAAATAGACGAAGGCTTTTTTTCATCCCGGGAGTCCTGAAAATGACAAGTACTTATACAGATCTTTCGAATTCCAAAATAAAAAATGGGGGGGTCATGCGGCGTTTCTTGGTGTAAATTGAGGCTCAAAAAGGGGTATATTGAAAATAATAAATTATTTTTGTGTCGACCAGATCCCATAAAAGGTCAAATTATCACCTCTGGGTTACATTGTTGAAATCAGATTTGCTATAAACCGAATTGTAACATGACATAGTATTTTATTTTAAAACATTTAATTTTATTATCCACCAATCGTAGGAGTTGTAGTGCTTAATACTGAACACAGCTTTGGGTTCAAAACTGGATCCCTGTTCGAAAGTCAATAATTGCGCACATGATACCTATAGAAATATTTATAAACTTAAAAACGTGACATGTCCTACATTTTTAGCAAGCCACACACCAAACAACATCATTTGACGGCATTTCATTAATGTGTCACCTGTTATGATTTTCAGAGCTTTATTTCCCAGAGGTCACCCCCCTGTCTGTAAAATGCAGAAAAAAATTTCTCATTTTGAAGATATTTCGGACATACTGAATGAAAATGAAATTGAAGCCACGATCATATGCAGATAGTAGAAGGTCATCCATGTTGGTACCAAAGTCGTTAAATTTTATTATAGTGTACCCATATTTGGAAGCTGAAATAATGAATTGGCCAATTTTCTCAAAAAGAGCTTATTTGAAATAGACTATAGCCATAGAAATAGCAGTTTGACTAAAATCAATGACAAGCCACTTAATGATGAACACCATGTCAAAAACTTTAACCTTACTACAAATGTATTTGCCATATTAGGCAAAACGTGAAGTTTCAAGTGCAGCTAAATTTTGAGATTTTTACCAAAAAAATAATTTTGAAAATATGCTGTTTTTCATAAATAAATGCAATTAAAAATATAAAGCACACTGCTAAAGCTTCTCACATTTGTTCCGAAGCGATACAACAGGCATATACGCAATCTACTTCTGTAAACTAAAAATTATCAACTTTCACCGAAGCCTACCCCCCTTTTCTAGTGATTTTTACCATACATGAAGAAACAGACTATAAATCCGGAAATACGATAT
>MJUU01013581.1:96656-160545 GCA_002080025.1 Modiolus philippinarum | reverse complement strand
AATTCCAAAATAAAAAATGGGGGGTCATGCGGCGTTTCTTGGTGTAAATTGAGGCTCAAAAAGGGGTATATTGAAAATAATAAAATATTTTTGTGTCGACCAGATCCCATAAAAGGTCAAATTATCACCTCTGGGTTACATTGTTGAAATCAGATTTGCTATAAACCGAATTGTAACATGACATAGTATTTTTTTTTAAAACATTTAATTTTATTATCCACCAATCGTAGGAGTTGTAGTGCTTAATACTGAAAACAGCTTTGGGTTCAAAACTGGATCCCTGTTCGAAAGTCAATAATTGCACACATGATACCTCCAGAAGTAACTAAATAATGCAATTTACGCTATTAACGACCACCCTGATGATAAACAAAATGTCTGAGATCGCAAATGTCCATACATCTTGAAAATCAGAATGCGTGAAGTGAATTGAAATCGTGTTGTTATCATTCATTGTCCTTTCTAAAATTTGAGACTTTCATCCAGGACTTTTGAAATACGTGGTAACGTTCAAATACCCTCATTGCCAAAGCTAAGGTTTGCATTGAAATAAATATTGAATAGTTATGACTTGAAATTAGAGTTTCTGACACTGGGACTTTATACTGGTTGAGAATTTGGAAGGGGATGTTTTCATTTCTGCTAGTTAAAACGAATTGTGGAAATGACTTGCTGTATGATGATTAACATGATTAATGCATGAATGCATAGTCATTTCATGGAATGAGGTATATATATCATTTGGTATAAAGGGTTTGATTTTGGTGATAATATTGAAATATGTGAGTGATCTTTATTTGCAGACAACCAAAGAATTTCTGATTAAATGTTGATTTGCTTTCATATAGGAAAAGAGCAATACTTCTTTCATTGATAATTAGCTTGATAAAATTCAAATCTGGCGTAATTTGAAAAAAAAATATATAAAATGTAGTCTTAATGGCTTTGAAGTAAAGATACTTTCCATTCTTCAAACTCTTGTGGTGTGTACTTGCTCATATTCTTGGTGTATACAAATGTAAGTTGCGGTATTTGATATGTTTTCATTTTTCCCAATCAAAGTTGTCGCGATGCAAAATTCCCAATTTGTTGGACAGGGGGGACCCATTTGAAAAGGGCTAAAATCATCCCTGGGTCTATCTTCTTTGCCATTTTATTTCTGTACTCTTTTCTCTGTGCTTTTTTGATGTCTTTCAGCGTCATGCAGACATATTGAAATTTGTTTTCATTTTGCTGGACATAGGTCCAGCACTCACAAAATTTTTACTGGACCCTATGAATATTTGCCGGACCTACATTTTATTTTAAACAAATAAAAAAACAGAAATTTTGTCTTCTGCAGTATGTGTTAGTTTTAATTTGTGTCCTCTGTATGCACTAATAAATATTTAACTAAATTTCATATAAATTTTGTTTTAAATATCTGATTTTGTGTCCCTTAAGGATTGCCTTGATTAACAATATATTTAACAGTATATATTGTATGTTATCTGTCTTTCTGCTATATTACTATAATATATATGTATTTCACTGTATTAATTCACCCCCCCCCCCATTTTGACTCGCATTTGATGGGAAATCATATTCACTAGTAAATTGATTACTCCTATTTGAAATATGTTGATTTTGGAGCTATAGCTACAAATTATATTTACCAGCATACGATACACTGATTGAATTCTAGGTATTCAACATAAGACACTGAGTATTAAAGTGCAGATATACTTGGAAATTTTCCTTGACAAGAGATGAATTTAAGACAGTGATTGATGCATCTTGAGAATTATTGTTAATGTCACTGTCATCCGCTTCATTTATTTATTAGACTTTATTTTATTTTGCCAAATTTTATATTTTGAAAACTACTTTTAAAAAAGTTCATGATAACACCATTTCTAAATATTATACTGACAAATAGACATTTTATATTCACAAGTTATTGAGAACCAATCATGGTACAATATTATCGCTGCCACATTCCAACTACACTTGCCCTAAAAATGTGCAGTTAATATTTTTAATGGTTTCTGCAAAATGTAATAGTTTATAAAATCCAGAAAGTGTTTCCCGTATACGGTCCGTAATTTATAAACCGGAAGTTCGGAAATTGCCATTTGCAACTTTGTTGACAGTTGACTAAGAACGATTTTTCTGATTTTTGGCAATTCTTAAGTGAATACTTACACAAAACATCAGCGGCTATTGGATACAATGCAATCTAAAAATGTTTTTTTTTGAATAAAGTGGAAGCATTCATGACAATGTTTAAAAAGGGGATCATTTCCAATGTTTGTTCTGTCGGACATCAGGACCGGTATTCCCAGTGTTTTTGGCGGACCTTGTCATTTTCTGCCCAAATGTCCGGCAGGTCCGACAAATTTCAAAAACTCTGGTCATGATGTTATCTTCTGGTGGTAAATGTTTCTCTTCTTCTGCTGCTTCTTTGGCAAGGAGGTCTGCTTCATCATTTCCTAACATTTCTAACAAGTTTAATAATTTTGACATTAAAATCTACTTACATACATGTGCGCCATTTGGATGTATAGTCCAAAAGCTGCTCGTCAACGGGGCTTTTTCTGGCTGTCATTAGGGCTGATTATTGGCCCATTCCCAATAAGGAAAAAGTGTTTATTTTCAAAATTTCAGTGGAAATTTTCCAAATCAGAGGTCGGTTTTGTAAATCGTTATTCTACAATTCACTGTGTTTTGTAGACTCTATGTGACATTGTTTTTATGCCCCGCCAACGAATGTGGAAGGAGCATATAGTGTTACCCTTGTCCGTCTGTACGTCCGATTAAGTTTTGCGTTAAGGTACATTTCTCAGGAACTGTGAGAGGTAGAACAATAATAGTAGGTCAGTAGGTAGATATTTGATAGTGCTACAGAGTTCACTAGGTAGTTTGACTCTTTGACCTACATTTCATGCTTGAGTGACTCTGATTAAGTTTTGTGTTGAAGTCCATTTCTCAACAACTACACATTATAGGACAATGATGTTTCATCTTATTAATTGCCTTGATAAGTACTACCCAAATCATTGACTTTTAGGTGGCTTTGACCTACATTTTACGCTTCAGTGACTTTGGTTAAGTTTTGCATTAAAGTCCATTTCCCAACAACTACACATTATAAGACAATGATGTTTCATCAAATTAATTGCCTTGATGAGTCATACCCAAATCATTGACAATTAGGTGGCTTTGACCTACATTTTATGCTTCAGTGACTTTGGTTAAGTTTTGGGTTAAAGTCCATTTCTTAACAACTACACACCATAAGACAATGATGTTACATCAAATTTATTGTTTTGATTAGTACTACCCATATCATTGACAATTAGGTGGCTTTGACCTACATTTTATGCTTCAGTGACTTTGATTAAGTTTTGCATTTAAGTCTATTTCTAAACTACTATGTATTGCAGCATCATAATATTTTACTGTAACATTCATTCAAAGGAGATCTGGCTATTTCACAATTAATTTGGTGTCCATGACCTACATTTTATGGTTGAATGACTTTGTTTTAAATTTTGCATTTTATCACAATTCAGTTTGCAATAATTATATTGGTGGGGCATCTGTGTCTTACAGACACATTTTTAGTTCGCCTCAACGAAGTTGAGGGGGACTATTGGAGAACCCCGGCGTCCGCGTCCGGGTATATATCTTAGTAACTATGCAGTGTAGGGTCATCAAACTTTGCATGCAGGTGCATCTTGGATTAACTCACAGCCTCCAAGAAAATTAGGTCTCTCTGACCTATATTTTCCGCTTGAGTGGCTTGCATTCAAATTTACATTTTAGTTCATATCTCAGTTACTATGCATAGTACAATAATCTAACTGTGCATGTGCATGCATCTCTGGTGGTAGGTCAGCATCCAGACAAAACAAGGTCACTTTGACCTATATTTTCTGCTTGAGTGACTTGCATTCAAGTTTACGTCCGAGTTCAGATCTCAGTTACATTCAAGTTTACGTCTGAGTTCAGATCTCAGTCACTGTACATGGTAGGATCATCTAACCTTGCATGTGCATGCATCTCTGATGGTAGGTCAGCATCCCGGCAAAATTAGGTCACTTTGACCTATATTTTTTAATGAGTGACTTACATTCAAGTTTATGTCCGAGTTCAGATCTCAGTCACTGTACATGGTAGTATCATCTAACCTTGCATGTGCATACATCTCTGATGGTAGGTCAGCATCCAGGCCAAATTAGGTCACTTTGACCTATATTTTCCGCTTGACAGACTTACATTCAAGTTTATGTCCGAGTTGATATCTCAGTCACTGTACATGGTAGGATCATCTAACCTTGCACATGCATTCATCTCTGATGGTAGGTCAGCATCCAGGCAAAATTGGATTGCTGCGACAAAGTGTCACAACGAGGCGAACTTTTTAATCGTTGATTACCTATGTTCTAGTTATGTCCCTCTCTCTTGCTCCTTCTCATTCAGTGTTTCTATGGGTCATACCAATAAGGTACAGTAAGCAATACATAACTCTATTATTTCACTGTCCTTTCCCATTTCTCTGTTGAATATGAAAAAGAAAGGAAATGGGGTAAATGTCAAGGAGACAACATCCCATATCCAAGTTATAACAACCCAAAACAAAGCATCTAGGGGTCACTGTATGGTCTTCAACACAGTGAGGAACCTCACACCATATAGCAAGCCCTAAATGGCCCAAAAAGGTAAAAAAAGTGAATAAATCAATGGAAACAAACCGCATCCAATAACCCAAATATCAAGAAACTAAAATTTTATAAGAAGACAAGGACAAGCCAATGACCAACATATTCCTGACTTGGGACAGGCAGAAAAATTGTGGTGGGGTTAAACTCGTTTTCTTGGAACCAAACCCTCCCCTATGTGTGGTAAATGGCTAAAAAATAAATACACAAAAAGACTCGCAGTAAAAATCAAACTAGAAAAAAGCCTAACTTATCAAGACGAGTACCCTTACAATGAAGTACATAAAACATGAAGACAATTCACACAGGTACTGTCCGGACAAATCGACTTTAAAAATTAATGGTTTATCATAGAAATCCAGGAGAACTTGCACAAATATCAACATGAAATTCATTTCGGACATCCATCATTTTTGTCCATGAAATTGAAACTGGATTTGTCTTGCATGCTTCCATTTTCCGGATTGACATGCTCTCGAATGAGATTTACAGGTAGAAAGTAAACAGGAAGTGAATAAAGTATGTTAAAGAATATTGAAGGTATAACACCAATGATTTATGATCAGGAACCGGTGAAGTTAGTCCTTATAGGAGACGATATAGTTATAATATAGTGTTTATTTTGTTACGTACCCACATTGTGGTCAACTTTGTCTTATTTTGGAAAGTTTATATTGAAAGGCATCTTTTCAGCCTAAATTTATATAATTTCGTTAAGAAATAAAAATTTTATATGCATGGCCAGCATGGGTGGTGGAGGACTTTTGTACAAACAACGCTGTGAGCAAAGTGAACGTTGTTGTACTTGTAAATGCTTTTTGTCCAGGAGTGGAAGTGCAAGAGCTAAAGCTGTATGAAGTGTTTTAGAACTGAAATGAATAGTAAATGATGGAATAAATTGTATTAAAAATTTAGCATTATTTTTTGTGCAAAAGGCACGACAGTATTACAAAACAGTAAACTGGACTGTAGTGTGAACATGAAGTAGGTAGTTTCATATGTGTAGGAAAAACAATTATGAATGTAAATGTCATCAAAAGGAATAGAGCATGATGATATAAGTTGTAGTAAAAAATTAGGTTATATTTCATGCTAAAGGCACCAAACAAATTTTCGAAAATAGGCAGGCAGTTTCTTGTGTACAAATAAAGAATTATTGAAGTAAATGTTGTGCCCTAGACACGAATCATACAAAAAAATGTACAAACAAATTGATACTGTTGTCGTGCCAAAGGCATGAAGTAACGGTCAACAAATAAAAATTGATCCCCATGACAACCCGTTCAACATTCCCTTGTATTTGTATCGAAGGCATACTGAATATTGCGGCGGGAACTAACCTACAATTTATATTTATACACTTCAGAGTGAAAATTAAGTACATGTATCGATACTTTCCAACTTTATTATAATGCAATAAGTGAACAAATAAAAGCAATAAAACGTATGCAATGAAAATGACGAAAGTGCTAGGGGAGTAATAACAACTCGGAGCCACCATAAGATCTTCAATGAACGGTGAGGAAACCCCACACCCAACGGCAGGTCGGAGTCGGCCTCTAAATAGTGTTTGTATTCATTTTCCTAATTTCTGTTGAGCTAATTACTATGCCATTCTCCTTATTTTGTCCATCTAATTAATGTGTCGAGCTCTGAGCTATGTACACATTCACTTTTTTCCTCTTCGGTTGGTTTGAAGGCGACTTACTATAAAGTAATTGCGCCCTTGTACGTGATGTTGGTGAATTATATCACCTATTAAGAAAAAATTGTTTTCCAATGTTTAAAAAATAATTTACTAATTGCATGGCGAGTTTATAATGCAAAACTTTTGTGTAATAGACTGTAATAAATAAATAGGTTCTTTGTGTGTAGAAAATGTTGTTGAATAACTTTTGTGTTTATCTGTTAGTTGCAATTGTTAAAAAAAACTTGGTATGTGTTGTAAAAGTGGTCTTTAGTGCGTGTATGTTTAATACTGCTATTTGGCACTGTTATACATGAATAACAGTTAATTACTTTGGGTTGTATAATATGGTCCCCTTTTCGATACAGTTCCCCGCACATGATCCCTTTCTTGCCCGTTTTGCCAGTATCATATCCATTAAGATATAAAGAACATGCTACAGTAGTTTCTGTGTATTGAGAAGGCAAGGGAGATATCTCCCTCGCCCTCCCACTACCAGACGGCATATTCATTACGTATATGTAAGGTATGGATATAATACTATTTCTCTCTATCATGGTATAAAGTATATTTAAGTCAGGGTACATAATTCCCTTCACAATTCAGGATCGCTGTGCGGGGTCTGAAGAACAGAGACATGTACTCCCCCTTTCTAAATTGAGTAAAATATTTATAAATATGTTTTGTTTTGATACTTGCCTGCCACCCCGATGAGTCACTGATGAAATACCGAAATAGTAAAATGATTATACTGATATTGGTGACTTCTCCAAGAATACTTCGGAGTATTTGGAGGAGTCATGCCTTTCTAAACCTGGTATATGTGTGAAAAAATAGAAGAAAAATAGAGAGAAAAAATGGATGTCAGTATTTAACTCGTCCTTTGTGAAATATATATATATTATATACAATCTTCTATCAGCAAAACATAAGTATTATTTGTCCGTAATTTTATGTATACTATAATATCTGGCTGACAATAAAGATGTACAAAATTTTGGTTTGACTCACCAGAGAAGCAGGTTGTAAGTACATGTTCATGTTCCGGAATAAGCAGTAGACAGTACTGCTTGAAATTGCTCTTTATTACAGATATGAGCAACTTTTAAAATTAAATGCATGTCATAATCGCATGTTTTTCTTAGTATCAATTTAAGCGAAAAAAATATTATAGTTTGCTTTAGTAAATAGAAAAGCTTGTTTTATGTGTATGTGAATTTGCTGAAGTTTGATATTCTTTCAAGTGTTATACTAGATATTCACTTTAACTTACACTCATTCAATTTCCAGTGGTTGACGTGCTACAGTCATATCATGTCTCGCTCAATGTAGCCTTTTATTAAATAGATGTACTTTTTTCCTGATTGTTGTATCAACAAGTTTTCTTTTGTAAATCAAATGGTAGAATTCATCACTTAAAATGCAGGAGAAAGCATGCTGATAGATATTACATTATGAAAAATACATTTTTCGAAAATATACAAATTTCAGGAAGCATGGTGGTATGATTTCTATCACGGTGTTTTAACCATGGTACATTTGTACATGCAATTCTCTGGCTGTACTGTAGACCACTTGTAACAAAAAGAATGAAGTAATACTTGTAACAAAACGAATGATCTCCTTTAGTAAGATCATTCAAAATTAAAATATATGCACTACCACTTACTTTTAAAAAATAAATGAATTTGTATTTGCGGCTCCATGTGTTTGGTTACATCATTGTGGTCACAAATGAAAGTTTTGAAGACAACTTTGCATGCTTTATGAGAGGCATATTGTTGACCCACAATATTGGAATGGCCTCATTAAAAATCAGCTTTCCAAGACACTTGCATTGGGTCTTTGAGTAGTCTTTTTTGGATTGGGAGATGATTTAGCTTGAATATTCCTCTAGTATATAAATGCATGAGTTTCTCCTTATGAAGTTTTTTTCCCCTTAATATACATTTAATGATCAGTAGATTTCTAATTGATATTTTCTTTTTCAGGCACCTTTGGAAGAATTGCCTCGACTAAAGGGTAATTATTTTTATACGACCGCAAAAATTTTTGCGGTCGTATAATGGTATGGTGCTGTCGTCGTCGTCGTCATTGTCGTCGTCGTTGTCGTTGTCGTCGTCTGTAGGCACTTGTTTTTGGCCAATAACTTAAGTTCCAGATGATCAATCCTTGTGAAATTTTTACACAATGTTCCTTGGCACAAAAGGAATGCTTGGATAAGTTTTGGTCATTGTGGCCCCACCCGTTTTAAAAAAAGGGGCCAAAAGGGGTTAAATTAGGTGTTTTCACATATTTGACTGTAGAATCTTTATTATTTGTTGGATTTTGATGGGGTTTCTTTCAGTAAACTCCTTAGAAAATTTTCAATCTGGATTTCACGTGGCATGTACCGTTCACGAGATAAATGGGGCCCAAAAGGGGCGAATTTCAAAAATTTAATTTTTTTATTTTTAGTCCGATTTTGATGCAATTTTTTCAAAGGATTCCTTATGAAAAATTTACATAGCGCTCTACTATTAGATTTTTGGTAACTTGTTTCCTTACCCAGCTATGAGGGGCCAAAGGGGGCCAAAATCATAAATTTACAGATAACCTTAAATTTTTATTTTTCATCGGATTTCAATGGGATTTTTTTCTTTGGATTCCTCTTGATGTAAGCTTTCAGTAGTATGTCAACGGATTTGGCGTAGCTCTTACCGTTTCCGAGCTATGAGGGGCCGAAGGGGGCCAAAATCATAAATTTACAGATAACCTAAAATTTTTACTTTTCATCGGATTTTGATGGGATTTTTTTCTTTGGATTCCACTTGATGTAAGCTTTCAGTAGTATGTCAACGGATTTTGCTTAGCTCTTACTGTTTCCGTGCTATAAGGGTTCACAGGGGCCAAAACTGCAAATTTGTAGATTACCTAAAATTTTTATTTTTCATCGCATTTTGATGGTCTTTTTTCTTTGGATTCCTCTTGATATAAGCTTTCAGCAGTATGTCAATGGATTGGGCGTAGCTCTTACCGTTTCTGCGCTATAAAGGGTCAAAGAGGAATCATAAGGAGTCATAAGGGCTAATTTTTATTTTCCCTAGTTTGTGTCCAGCTAATTTCTGGGTCAATCTCCTTATTGCGTCCTTCTAATTATTGTGTCAAGCTCTTTCGTTTGTCCATACTCGCTTTAAATTACACTTTTTCAGATTTCAGTGGACTACATGCTCGGCGTAGCCCTTTATTTCTTGTTATATTCTTTCTCTACTAACATTTTATGTATAAGTGTATGTTGATTGTTGAAAGCCTTTTCAGGAGACAAGGGACATAATAGCAAAAAATACACATGTTTTCATATACATATATATATATATGAAAACCAAATTATCTTGAGATTTCTAATATATTTGGTTTACAATTATTTTATATTTGTAGATGAAAACAAGAGTATTTTTCATTACACCAAAACCAAACTTTTCCTTATTCTTAATTATTACAGGAGACAAATACTTTACATGGATTGTTTGAATCAAGTTCTCAATGAACATAAACAGATTTCGATAAATATTTTGTCTCAATGATCACTTGACTATACAACTTAATATTAAGGTAGATAATGTTCATCACTTGCTTTAAAACTGGATGTAACCTGGGATGGCACTGACATGACTGGCTACTCAAATTCTGTCGTCAGAAAAATCCTCAAAGCAAATATATTATCGCCAGTTGTGACAAAAAATGGACAAACACATGTATTAATAATTTAAGTAATAAGCAAACAAACTTTTATTGTCAGTCGAGGAGCTGAAAAAGGGAAGAATAATCACAACCAAAAGTAAATAAAATTCCAATGATTAGATATAAGAAAAGATATGGTAATCAAATCTAGTAAATGTATGATGACTGCACTTTTCAATTCAGATCCTATTGTTGTACATTTTTAGTTTAAAGGTTTTCCACACAATTTGATCTTCCTTGAAATTACATATTGTCAGTATGACCATCTCAATATTTAATTAGCATCTACCAATTATATGTCTATGGTGTTGGGTCAGGGCTATTCCATTCAAATGGAAAAGGGAGTTCAGGAATAGATTTCCAAAGTACCCCCACTACCAACAACAAAATGATTTACTCAGTTTGTTATATATCCACAAAAAACATGGCCACCAGTGCAGAACCTGGTTTAACTTTTGGGATCATCTCTGAAACTATCAAAGCATATTGAACCAAACTTGAACAGAAATAAGATTTTAATGGACGGTAATTTTCAAAGATTGCTCATATAAAATAGATCACTCGGAAGACATTTTTAGATACATGTAGCAATACAAAGTAATATTACCTAGATAAAAAAATAAACATCTGCTCATTCTTAAAGTTGTGTGTGTTTGGTTATCATGAAACCCAACTAGAAATTAGAATATTGACTAATTTGGACTAATTTGGAAAAGCAGAAGTTTGGATAAAAACTTCAATCTGTTCAAACAGTATTTCTGTATTAAGTAGTATTTATTACCCCTAATATGAGGGCCTCTATCCATATTTTCTTAAAGGGACATTCAGTTATACCTCAAAGACTTAAAGTAAGGTTTAAACAGAAGTTTTTATGTACTCTCTTGTTTTTCAGATCGTCTCCTTTGATACCAGTAGGAGTAAGACTAACCTCATCAAGGTATGTATTCTATACAAGTTCCTTTTGTGTTCCTGAAGTCTGTAAAATATGTTTAAATATTAAAAAACAACCATGTTAGTGTGACATGTTAAAAAAATTCCGTAAGGAAGAATTACAGTAGCAACTGGAGGATTAATCAGGATTGAATTACTACAAATAATGCACTAAATGAAAAGCCTGCGAATATAAATATATACAGTCAAACTTCAAAGGTTTGAACACTGAAGGGACGGATGAAAACAGTTCAAGCTAGAGGGGTGTTTGAGCTGTCATGGTCAAATTATAAACCTGAACCAAGGAACAACTAAAAGGGTTTGAGACATCCATGGTGTTCAAGCTATTGCAATTCTATCCATCAAAGTTCTACTGTATATATAGAGAGATTGGCATTCTAAATTAACCCTTTCTGGCCTAAGTTTTTTTTCAGGGGTCCCTGTCATAGTATTGTGAATCCTATGAATATTCCTAACTTAACAATCAGACACAAACCCTATCCCTTTTCCCAACTCTAGCCCTAACCCAAAACTGTAACCCTCATCTTAAATTGAGCCAAATGTGGTTAATGCAAAAAAGATTTCCACACTAAAGTACTAGGAGCCGTAGGGTAAACTAAGACCCTCATTCTAATAGTGTTGTATTTTGATGCCTTTGTACTTGGTTGACTTCTGAGCAATACATTTTTAGAAGTTTTTTATAGAAATTATACTGTAAACTTGGAAATTTTTGCAGTGTGTTATTTTTGGCAATTTTGTTTGACAGACATTTCACGAGGGGGTAATCTTGCTCAGAGCCTTTTATGTGCGACCATGGCATTGCTTTAACATGTAAAACTTCTAAACAAAAACTATTTGCAGAGGAGAATTTTTTTACGGATTTTTCTTGATTGCGAACATAGCGAAAATTACCCAACACAAATATTTCCATGTTTGCACTCACTGTCTGTCAGTATCATATTAGATGATGCTGTTTGTGTGAAAAGTTTGACCGTAAATTTTTTTTTCATGTACAAAAGTGATAGAAATATCACATATTTGATAATGCTGTTTGTATGATAAGTTTTTTTCATGTATAACAGTTCTGGTAATGGAGTTCATCTTATGCAAGAGGAAATGGCGAGATGGGAAGTTGCTAATGAAGTCTTTTATGGCAAAGACAGAGATAATAAGAACTTTCCTATATTAAGACAACAGGAAAGACCCCCTCCAACCAGATTTGCAGTTTTACCAGACTCTTGGTTTATGTCTTTGTACAACAAGACTGGTGTATCAGGTATATTTATGAGAATAATGCCTTGTAGAGGATTGACAAAGATTCCATTTTTGAATTGACCGAAAACAGCTTGAAAAGTTACGAGTATGTTTGATATCAATCTCAAATGGGCTAAAAATAGCTTACAGAAATTGTTTGACAAAGATTCCATTTTTGAATTGACCGAAAACAGCTTGAAAAGTTATGAGTATGTATGATATCAATCTCAAATGGGCTAAAAATAGCTTACACAAATTGATATCAACTTCAAATGGGCTAAAAATAGCTTACAGAAATTGCTTGACAAAGATTCTGTTTTTGAATTGGCTAAAAATAGCTTACACAAATTGCTTGAGAGAATGCAGTTACAAAGTTTGTAATAAGAAGAATATAGTCAAGCAGTACCGGTTAGTTTTCAAAAACTTCTTGTGGGAGACTTAATAACTGCTGACTTATGAGGATCATCATGAAATAAAATTAGTTCGTATATGACTCTCGGGGTGCTTTACCACAATATCATTTAATTGTGGAATCCTAATTCTATTGTTACTTGAATTTTTAGAAAGTTTGCTACTTCTAATGTCACGACCCTGTCAGTTGAAATGCACCATGAAGAAAAACAGGTGCTTCATTTTGAAATACTGAATTGATCAAAATCATATTTTTGAAAATTAAAAAGTTAGTGAAAAAATAAAGAAATTCATACAGATTTGAAAGGATTTGTTAATTATTAAAAGAACTATTTAAGAAAAAGTTACACTGCCCCCCCCCCTCCAGAAGATTTGTTTTAACTTGTCAAGGGAAGTTTTGTAACTTAGGCTTTAGACACTGTAAATCTTTTCATCACTGAAATGAAAACAATCTGTTGTTGTTGTGTTCATTTACACACTTTAAGTCCACATTTATATTGCTAATTTTCCTTGAAAATTCTGGTCTTGCAATCACTTCTTAAACAGAAAATGTGATGTTGGAGTATAGAAAGGAAGATAACCGTTTTGTACGAACTGTAGTGGGATAAAAATATTGAGCAAAAACTACAATGTTACTTTTTAGAATGAATTGTTTTATTCAGGTGATATTTGGAGGTCTTAACAATATGCATTTAATCTGGTATTCAGTTCAAATAGTACTGACTTGGCAGCATTTTTTATATGTTGCAACTGTGCTATTTATTTTTCTTTTTTACACTGTTTAATAGTGAATAAGAGTGGATAGTAAACTGCACACTTTTATAGCAAAATGATAATGATAATAATAAATGAATGACAAGATGGGCTTGTACCCAGTCTACTTAAATCTTTTAAAGCAACTTTTCTATTAGGGCTTTAAGCACTTTCATTTTTAGCTCACCTCATGAAGTGAGGGGGACTTATGTAATACCCCTAGCGTCCATGTTGGCATCCATGTCTGGTTAGGAAGAATGGTTAAGGACCATTCCCACTAACTGACTTGCACCATGTCACCCATATTGGTATGCCTGATGCATTTTTGGATGACAACTGGAATGCATGCTTCGGATGCTGTCTCTGGCCTACATTTTACGCATGAGCGACTTGGTTAGGTAGAATGGTTGAAGTCCATTCCCGCTTACTGACATGGCCCACATCAACCATATTGGTATGTATGACAATAACAATGCATGCTTCGGATGCTGTGTCTGACCTACATTTTACGTATGAGCGACTTGGTTATGTAGTATGGTTAAAGTCCATTCCAGCTTACTGACATGGCCTACTTTAACCAAATTGGTATATAAGATGCATTTTGAGATGACAACAACAATACATGCTTCGGATGCTGTCTCTGACGTACATTTTACGCATGAGTGACTTGGTTAGGTAGAATGGTGAAAGGCTTACTGACATGGCCCTCATCGACCATATTGGTATGTATGTTGCATTTTAGGATGTCAACAACAATGCATGCTTCAGATGCTGTCTCTGACCTACATTTTATGCATGAGCGACTTGGTAAGTTGAATGGTTAATGTCCATTCCAGCTAACTGACATGGCCCACATCAACCAAATTGGAATATGATGCATTTTGGGATGACAACAACAATTCATGCTTTAGATGCTGTCTATGACTTACATTTTACGCATGAGCGACATGGTTAGGTAGAATGGTTGAAGTCCATTCTTGCTTACCGACATGTCCCACATCAACCATATTGGTATGTATGATGCATTTTGGGAAGTCAACAACAATGCATGTGTCGGATGCTGATTGTGACCTACATTTTACACATGAGTGACTTGGTTAGGTAGAATGATTTAAGTCCATTTCCATTTACTGACATGTTCCACATCAGCCATATTGGTATGTTTGATATGCATTAGGATGACAGCTGCAGTGAATGCTTTGGATGCAGTAATTAACTTACATTTTACACATGAATGAATCTTTTAAAAAAGAATTATTACAGTCCATTCCAGTTTCCTGACATGATTAACATTTGACAATGCTGAAAGAGGTGAGCTTAGCAGGCAGTGGCTTCTTTCTATGTTTTTATTATGGCGGATTTCCTGGCTCAATAACGTATTATATTTGCAATTCTTCAATGAACATACCAATATTCCTCAAGTAACACCTATAACAACTCCTTCAAAACTCCTATCTTTTCTTTGTCAATCAACCAATCAAGATTCTATAGAATTCTTTTGTATACCAATTTCTTATTAATGAAGTATCAAGGTAAACCCCTTCAGGCAGTACAAATTGGTATACAATAGAATTTCTATAGAATCTTGATTGGTTGAATGGCAAATAAAAGACAGGAGTTTAGAAGGACTTGTTATATGTGTTACTTTAGGAATATTGGTATGTTCATTGAAAAATTGCAAATATAATACGTTAAAGAGCCAGGAAACCCGCCATAATTTACTTGATTGTGTATAATGATGTTATTTCTCTCCTTTGTAGGATCATATCTTTTGATAAATGGACTTGCTGCAACTCTGTTTTCCAAAGAAATAATTGCAATTGACCACGGTACAGCAGATGTAATGGCATATTTCACTGCTGTATGGCTACTTGCTCATTTCCTGGGTCCTAGGATGAATACCTGGTTTGACAAAGTTTTAGAAGTAAGTACATGTTGTATTACATATTTATAATAGTGAATCTTTTTAATCCACTTAACATTTTGTATGGATTAGATTTGGCATCGACATAAGGCGGCTCACTCATCAATTTTTGAATCGTTGTCAGATTTCGGAACTCCCCTGGTTTTCTCTAGTCTAAAAGCTTAAAACATTTTGTACGCAAACCCCTTTTTTTCATTTCATAATGTCTTCTATTATTCAAATAAGTACACCTGTGAAATTTTCTTAAAACTCTTGATATAATTTCCTAACTTTTAGACATAAAAATAGTCCTGATGTTAAATTAAGGGAAAATCCACAGAAATCCATTTCCCGCCACACGTAGTCCATCTGTTCCTCCGTCTGTCCGTCCGTCCGTCCGTCCCCCAAAGGTTTCTGACTGATAACTTGTGAACGAAGGTTTCAAAACTGGTATGCAAGTTGTTTGCCACAAAACTCAGGTCAAGTTTGATTTTGGGTTCAGAGGTCCAAGGAGTTCAGGAGTTATGCCCCTTGAAACTTTGAAATTTTGTGAATTTTGGGGTTTATGACTGATAACTTGTGAACGAAATAACACAAGGTCTTCAAACTTCGTATGCAAGTTGTTTACCACAAAATTCAGACCCAGTATGATTTTGGGGTAAGGCGTCCAAATGGTTCTGGAGTTATGCCCCTTGAAACTGAAATTTTGCAAATTTTAGGGTTTCCTACTCATAAGTTGTGAATGAAATAACATAGTGTCTCCAAACTTGGTATGTAAATTGTTTACCACAAAACACAGACCAAGTATAATTTTGGGTTCGGCAGTACATATAATTCTGGAGTTATGTTCCTTTTAACTTAGAAATTTTGTGAAACATGGCAGGGTATCATGTAATGCACCATCACTATTTTTATACCTCGCCACACGTTATGTGATACCCTCAGTTGTGTGATCGTCCGTCTGTCTGTACTGTCTTTCTGTCCCCCGACTGATAACTTGTGAATGAAATAACATAAGGTCTTCAAACTTGGTTTGTAACTTGTTTACCACAAAACTAGGCCATGTTCGATTTTGGGTTCAGAGGTCCAAGGGGTTCTGGAGTTATGCCTCTTGAAACTTTGAAATTTTACAAATTTTAGGGTTTCCGACTGATAACTTGTGAATGAAATTATATGTTGTCTTCAAACTTGGTTTGTAACTTGTTTACCAGAAAACTCAACCCAAGTTTGATTTTGGGTTCAGAGGTCCAAGGGGTTCTGGAGTTATGCCCCTTGAAACTTAGAAATTTTGTGAATTTTAGGGTTTCTGACTCATAACTGAATGAAATTATATATTGCCTCCAAACTTGGTATGTAATTTTGTTCACTACAAAACTCAGGCCAAGTATGACTTTTGGTTCAGAGGGGCCAAAATTGCAATTTTTCAAAACATGTCAAATCTTTTATTATTTTTCATCAGATTTCAATGGGACTTTTTTCTTTGGATTCCTCTTGATCTAAGCTTTCAGTAATATGTAACGGATTTGGTGTGGCTCTTACCGTTTACGAGCTACAAGGGGTCAAAGGGGCCAGAATTGCAATTTTTATGCCCTGCCTACGATAGTAGGGGGGCATATAGTGTTCGGGTTGTCCGTCCGTCCGTTCGTCCGTCCCAAGCTAGGTTTACCTACAGGTTTAAGTTTTTTTTTTTTGGGAAGGATGTATGCTATTATCATGAAACTTTATATAAATACACATTAGCATCTAATTAAACAAAAATCATAATAAAATTTTACCCATGCTACCAACTTCATGCTTCACTGATCACGGGGAAAAAAGTGTGATAGTATGAGGTTTACCCACAGGTTGAAGTTTTTTTTCTGTGAAGGATGTATGCTATTATCATGAAACTTTATATAAATACACATTAGCGTCTAATTAAACAAAAATCATAATAAATTTTACCCATGTTTCCAACTTCATGCTTCACTGATCACGGGAAAAAATTGTGAAAGTATGAGGTTTACCCACAGGTTGAAGTTTTGAAGGATGTATGCTATTATCATTAAACTTTACATAAATACACATTAAAATCTAATTAAACAAAAATCATAATAAAACTTTACCCATGCAATCAACTTCATGCTTCACTGATCACGGGGAAAAAGTGTGATAGTATGAGGTTTACCCACAGATTGAAGTTTTTTTTCTGTAAAGGATCTATGCTATCTTCATTTAACTTCACATAAATAAACATTAGCATCTAATTAAACAAAAATCATAATAAAAATTTATCCATGCTACCAACTTCATGCTTCAGTGATCATGGAAAAAAGGGGTGTATGTATGAGGTTTAACCTCAGTTTGAAGTTTTCTCTCTGTGAAGGATGTATGCTATTATCATTACACTTTATATAGATACTCATTAGGATATAAATAAATAAAAGATATTATAAATATTTACCAATGTAACCAACTTCATGCTCTACTGGTCATGGAAAAGAGGGGGTAGTTCAAGGTTGATCTTCTGTGAAGGAAGTATGCTATTATCAGTGAATTTTATTAAATACCTATTAGGGTATAATCAAACTAAAATCATAATAAGAATATTTCAATGAAAGCAACTTCATGCTTTACTGGTCACGAAATATACCATTCTTCAAAAGTGTTGTGAGGCGGGGCATTGTGTCCGTTAGACACATATTCTTGTTCTAAATATGTCATATCTTTATTTTTCATTAGATTTCGATGGAATTTTTTTCTTTGAATTTCTATGGATGTGAAGTTTTAGTAGATAGTACATATTTTCATAGCTCTTACTGTTTTTTTAATAGTAAGTGATCAAAAGGGTTGATTTTTTCCCTATTTTGTTTTTAGCTAATAACTGTGTCAAGCTTCTTTTTGTGTCCATCTAATTATTGTGTCAATCTCTTTACTGTATCCACATTCACTTTAAACTACTTTTGTTGAAATTTCAGTGGTTGACATGCTGCGCTTGGCGTAGCCCTTTATTTGGAATTCTACCTAGTAACCATACTTAAATAGTTTGTTGTCTCGCCTGCGCCTATACCAGTAGTCCTAGGCACTTGATATTTGATATGCAGTGTGTCTTGGGGAGTACATAAGGATTCCATGCCCAGATGGTGGCCCTGGCCCCTTAGTCACGCATGAACGATCACTTTAGCAAGCAGTTTGTACAACCTATACCAGTAGTCCTAGCCACTTGTTATTTGACATGCAGTTGCAACTTGTGGAGTACATACCGATTTCATGCCAAGATGGTGGCTCTAGCCAGTCAGTCATGCATGAGTGATCACACCATTTTTTTTTAAGGAAATTGTTTTCAAAGTTAGAGAATTATATTTTTTTTTATGACTGCTGCAGTAGATCAATGTGCAAATTTAAGCAATGCAAAGGGGGGGAGACAAATCCTGTGTCCACGGTTTATTTAGTTTAGGACAAACATTTTAATCAATTTGATTCCAATGTTGGTAAATTTCCTGAAAGTCGCAAAGACCACTTATTTTTTTGGAATTCTGCTTAACAACCATATATCCTTAAATTCTTTTTGTAAAAATAATGACTATCAATAGTATGATTTTAAAAATATTGAGAAAAATTATGCCCAGGGGGTAAAACAACTATTTTTGTATCAAACAGGGAGTGCAGGGATAGCTGTCGATCCGACAACCTCTAATTTTGTAATAATATCACACATTCTCAATGCATGTGCTGATGGCAAAAATAGAAATAACTTGTTTTGCCAAATTACATTTATTGGTGACTATATAGGTACATTATTTTTCCTTCTATAAATGGCTGATTACAGCCCATAGAAGGTATATATATAGGTACATTATTTTTCCTTCTATAAATGGCTGATTACAGCCCATAGAAGACGGGGTTGCTTGAAGCTGTTTTGCATGGGTAAATGTCCAATCAAACGTTGGGTTTTGTTTGATGTCATATTTGTTACCATAATAAACTCCGCGAATTATTTGATGTCACAGTTGAAAACTTGACAAGGAATAGTGAGTTTTATTCTCCTTTGCTTTGTTTGTTGTACTTAACAGAAGAAATACGTTCTTACATTCGACAAAATTAAAGATCGGGATATCTTCAACCTATGTGAGAAATTCTTTGTCATGTACCCTTGTTTCACTTGGGAAAAGACGTAATTTCTCACACTTGTGAAAGATATTCCTTATCTTTTATATGGTCTTGTATAAGATCCTATTAGTCAATCTAGAATCCTTTGATGTAGTAAACAGTAGTTGTATATATCAAGTGCTACCTGAAGAACAGTGATGTGACCTTGACCTAAATTTTACAGTCTAATTAAAGATTTTGTGGTTAGATCAAATTTTAGTTACAGTAAGTGGTATGTCAATGATATTTGGTGACAGATTGGTCTTGGTTGGTTCATGACTGGCTGTCATATGGCCTTTGACCTTGACCTCAATTTCATCTTCGCATTGAAAAATAAGGTTTTCATGATAAGAATAGTTTGGCAAGTTAGTGGAATATGTGTGTAGGTGTATGTCTGTAATTGTTATGCTATAGTACATGACAGTCTGAATTGGACTTTCACTTTTGTACCGTAGTTCAATTACATTTTTAAAGTTTTATAAAAGGTTAGATTGTAAGTTGTAAGTCCAGCACAGATGAAATTACAAAAGAAGAATCATTTCTTTTATGTTTTGAGATTTATATGAAAAACCAAAAATGCCTAGAACTTTGGCGTATTTTGGCCTGTTAATTAATTTTTTTTGTTTTATCCCACCATAAATATTGGCGAGGTATTATGTGATACACTCAGGTGTGTCCCTGAGTCCCCAAAAGGTTTCCAACTGATAACTTTTGAGCTACATAACATACTTGATGGAAGTTTTTTCCACAAAACTCAAGCAAGATCAATTTCTGGTTCATAGGTTGAAGTGTTTCTGGAGTTATGCCCCTTAGCTTGAAACTATGAAATTTTGTCGATTTTGCAGTTTCCTACTGATCAACTTGTGAGCAAAAATAACGTATGTCTTCATATTGTTATTAAAGTTGTTTACACGAAAAATCGAAGCAAGTTTAATTTTGTGTTCAGACTCCAGAGGTCAAAATGGTTCTTGTGTTATAATCCTTGAAAGGATGAAATTTTCTGAATTTTAACTTTTGAATAAAATTTCATACAGTTTTCAATCTTAGTAAGTGTGTTGTTGTCTACATAACTCAGATCAAGATTCAAAAGTTTCAGTTGCTCTCCAGTTAGACCTCTGAAAACTTTTAAATTTATCTAAATTACTTATAACTTGTGGTCGAAATTTGTATATGACTTGCTAACCTATTAACTCTTTAAAGTTTCAGAAAAGAGTGGTTTTTGAGTAATGCCTCATGAAAATTGTTAAAAAAGACTTCAGGATATCATGTAATGCACGTTTACTATTTTTTCAATTATGCCAAATTAATAAGGAAGTCTCTGTTATTGAAATATAAGCTTGTTTTTAAGGATAGACAGATGATTGCTGGTTACCATATCCATTTTGACACATATTTACTTGTTGCTTCACCTTCATTTTGCAGATACCACACATGTCCATGATCAAATTGACATCACAATTTTTTTGCAGGAAACAACACAGGCCAACTTTCTCAAAGAGCTTTAGGCATGGAGAACTGTATCCTGTTAGACAAGTTTCCAATCATACATATGCAAAATATAAAATATGTTGGATATAGAAAAATATATCACTAAGATAATTTCTGCTATATTTTTCTTAGTACCTACATTTGCAATTTCCAGTATATTATACTTGGGGCATTAGTATGGAAATTTATATCATGTAAAGACAGTTTAAAATGTATTACATATCCACTTACTGTGTGACAGACTTTATAATATGGCTGTAGGATTTAAATGTATCACGAAATTAAATCAGTCTGTGTTCTCTGATAGACCTTTAAAACTTTCTGATATTTTTAATAGCACCTCAGTATGTAGAACTGTTAAGTGTCAGGTAGTTTGAACCTACAGCATGTTCACTTCCAAATTTAGGGCCATTTTTGTCCTTCATTATAAAAAACATGTCAAAGAGATATTACTTAGAAATAGAAGTATTAATGATAGTATTTGGAACTTTGCATCGTTGAAGTTCAGAATTTGAGCCTGAGTGGCTGAGTGGTTAAAGTAGATCTTCAGTCATTATAGCCCATCACTAGATAGCAAGCCTCTTCAAATTTATAGCCCATCACTAGATAGCATACCTCTTCAATCATAATAGCCCATCACTAGATAGCATACCTCTTCAAACATTATACTGCCGTGCACGGTCCCGGCTTATGAACAGGCCCGCAGCATCCTCTGAGCTTGGAGTATGAGTCTTCCTAACAGAGGCCCGGCACCTGGCTTTCAGGGGCTCCGGCTACAGAGCTGCCGGGCACGTCCTCAGTTGGTGGATAGGGGAATGCCCTGTCTTTGCGGGGTAGTCAGGTCATAATACGGAAAGCCTGACCGCGAACCATTGTAGCCAAACTGTTTGGAGAAACGCCACGTTCCATGCAGTATAAAGACCCCTTCTATATTTCTCTAAAGAGAGCAGACGCACTGGGTGTCGTATGGAAGGCTAAATTTCCTGCACCTACCCATTTCTCCCCTTTTCCAGTGGCAATCAAAAGTCGTTACCCCGGTTGTCCCTTCCACCTTTCTTCTTAAACTTGTTCTCGTCCTGATATAGCTGAAATATTGCTCATTGGACGTTAAACTCTAACTAATCAATCAATCAAACACTATAGCCCATCACTTCTGCATTGTGAGTTAGGGACCACTTTGTTATCCACAAAAAAAGGGTTCTTTACATGATAAGGTATGTTGGTTACTTTCCCAAGGTTGGTGGTTCTCTCTTGGTACTCCAGGGCCCTCCACCGCTATTATTGACCACCATGATATTTCTAAAATACTGCTAAAAGTAGCGTCAAACACCATGCAAACAAACAAAGAAACTAAGTTTAAAATGAACACAAAACAAAGCTAAAACATGTTAGTGATAATTTATCTGTGGAATACACAATATTTTGTAGAATGACACACAGAGGAGATTCATTAAACCAATAGAAAAAGTAAGAAAGGAGTTTACAGAGTGTTTGGATGTAGCAGAAAAAGACGTATGGAGAAAGCAAGGACAAAAATATGTTTTTGAGAGTATGAAGGTATTTGCACTTGTTTCTACTCATCTTTGTTAGAATTATTATGACCCCATTGACTTAGGTAAAGTACCTCAGTTGAAGTTATAGTTAAACTGTAAGGCTTACTTGACAATATCCATGGTTACCAATCTTTTTGAAAAAAAAATCAGATATCAACTGGAGTAGTTTATCATGTGATGAAATACCTTCCTAAAAAATTGTGTTAAATTGACATACTGTGAAAGTACTATTGTTCGTGGGGTTCCAATTTTCATGGATCCCAACGAAATGCATTTTCCCCCTACAGTTTTACTGGATAAAATTCAAAACAACGAATTTTAAGAACCCACGAAATTGTGATATTTAGGAAAACCACGAAAATTGATGTCCCTGAATAAAAATGCATTCACAGTATTTCCCAACAGCTATAGTTCCTTTGTAAGGTATATCTATGATAGTAAAGATAGTACTTCACTTCTGACTAGATCGATTATTATATCCCATGCATTGTGCGGGTATAAGATATGATGGGGATGTTTTCTGTTCATTCATTCGTCATTCTGAAACACTTTTGTTTCTGGAGTATTACTGCAGAACGCCTTTGAGGACTTGAAAGAAATTTATACTAATTATGTCATTACAAAAGACACCATTTGATTTTGAGCTCAGTAGGTCAACATCACAAATATTTAAAGAATTAAAAATTGGGTCAAAAAATTGTTTCTGGAGCATGGATTTGAATGAAACTTAAACAGATTAAAACATGACACCTATCGATTTCAGGATCAGAAGGTCAATGCTCAAGATCACTTATACTTAAAGAAATTGAAAATGGTTCCCCGAGCATTACTTCAGAATGCCTTAATGCAGTGAAACCTGTCTAAGCCAAATCCCTCTGGGACTGAAGATTTTGTTTGGTGTAGACAGGTAATTGGTTTACACAGGCTCAAAATGTATAGAAATTGATACAAAGGTCTTCACATCATGTTTTGTGTAGACAGGGTTTCGGTTTAATGAGGGTCATTCAGGGTATACCATGCATGGGCATAGGAGAAATAAAATGTCACAACATGAGGAACGGAAAATTAGAAATTGGCTTGCATGATGCCATTTTTATACGCCCGTCGAAAGACGGACATATTATGGTATAACCTCTGTCCGTTAACTTTTTGGTTTCCGGAGATTTTTTCTGTAACCACTTGACATATTGATTTCATATTTGTCATATGAGTATATCTAGGTGAGATACAGATCAAATTTGAATTTGGTTCCGGTCCATTGATTTTGTACAGAGTTATGGCCCTTGGACTTGGTGAAATTTTGAAAAATATAGGTTTCCTGAGTTTTTTTCTGTAACTGATTGACATATTGATTTCATATTTGGTATATGAGTTAATCTAGGTGAGAACAGATCAAGTTCGAATTTGGTTCCGGTCGGTTTATTTTGTACAGAGTTATAGCCCTTGGACTTAGTGAAATTTTGAAAAATATAGGTTTCCGGAGTTTTTTTTCTGTAACCGCTTGACATATTGATTTCATATTTGGTATATGAGTAAACCTAGGTGAGATGCAGATCATATTTGAATTTGGTTCTGGTTGGCTGATTTTGTACAGAGTTATGGCCCTTGGACTTAGTGAAATTATAAAAAAATATAGGTTTCCGGAGTTTTTTTGTTGTAACCGCTTGACATATTGATTTCATATTTGGTATGTCAGTATATCTAGGTGAGAACAAGATGAAGCTTGATTTGGTTCTGGTCAGTTGATTTGGTCAGAGTTATGGCCCTTTGACTCAGTGAAATTTTGAAAAATAAAGGTTTCTGGAGATTTTTTCTGTAACAGCTCAACATATTGATTTCATATTTGGTATATGAGTATATCTAGGTAAGATACAGATCAAGTATGAATTTGGTTCCAGTCGGTTGATTTTGTACAGAGTTATGGCCCTTTGACTTAGTGAAATTTTGAAAATATAGGTTCCCGTTTTTTTTTACTGAAACCGCTTAACAGATTAATTTCATATTTTATATGTGAGTATATCTAGGTGAGATGCAGATCAAGTGTGAATTTGGTTCCGGTTAATTGATTTTGTACAGTGTTATGGCCTTTGGACTTTGTGAAATTTAATTTGATATTTGTTAATTGTTATATATTCTGTTTGATTTTTTTTTTCAATCAAGTTTTGTTGTGGTCCGACAATGATATTTGTTAATTGTTACCTCCTGGTAAGCCACATATTCTGTTTGATTTTTTTTTTTTTTTTTTTCAATCAAATTTTGTTGTGGTCCAACAATGCTATAAAGTTCGACTTGACAGTGGACCTGGGTATCATGCGCTCTTGGCGCAGCAGTTTATTTCAGTTTGCACGAAATAGGCAAATAACGACCCTCCAACATGGCAACATGTGAAATAAAAAACGGCAAACACGCTTCACGAAAATAAATATGCCACCCTCTTTAATCAGGGTTCAGTTATGACTGGTTTCACTGTATAACAATATGCAAGTAACCAAGACTTTTACATTTATAACAGTTACCTCTAGATAGTTTATATATATATAAATCTGTCTTTATCTTCATGTTTAAAAGTAATTCATAATGATAAAAGTTTTTGAATTACCAAGCAAGTCTAAGAGTTAAATTTCCAGAATTAAGACATTGAAATTCATGTTTTGAAGATTTCTTATAATACTTCACAGTTTAATTGAACAATTATGAAACATTAGATATGTTTCAGATGATTGGAAAATTTTGAATATTACAGGAAAATATTGACTTACAACTTGAAGCATCATACAGAAAAAGGTTAAGTGGAATTTATACAGATGTAAAGAAAAGATTGGTAAGATATTTTACAAGGTTATATTGTCATATTTCACTTAATTTTAAACATACAGCAGTAAAGTAATTTTTTGCTTTTGTGCAGTCTGAACTAAACCACCCTTTATTTGCTTGGGTAGACTGATAACCCTTTATCAGCCTTGGTAGACTGATAACCATTTATCAGCCTGGATAGACTGTTAACCCTTTATCAGCCTGGGTAGACTGATAACCCTTTATCAGCCTGGGTAGACTGATAACCATTTATCAGCCTGGGTAGAATGATAACCCATTATCAGCCAGGGAAGACTGATAATCCTTTACCAGCCTGGGAAGACTGATAACCCTTTACCAGCCTGGGTAGACTGATAACCCTTTATCAGCCTGAGTAGACTGATAACCCTTTATCAGCCTGGGTAGACTGGTAACCCTTTATCAGCATGGGTAGACTGATAACCCTTTATCAGCCTGGGTAGACTGATAACCCTTTATCAGCCTGGGTAGACTGATAACCCTTTATCAGCCTGGGTAGACTGATAACCCTTTATCAGCCTTGGTAAACTGATAACCCTCTATCAGCCTGGGTAGACTGATAACCCTTTATCAGCCTGGGTAGAGTGATAATCATTTATCAGCCTGGATAGATTTATAATCCTTTATCAGCCTGGGTAGACTGATAACTTTTTACTTGCCTTGGTATTTTTATCTGCCTGGGTAGACTGATAACCCTTTATCAGCCTGGGTAGACTGATAACTTTTTATCTGCCTGGGTAGACTGATAACTGTATCTGCCAGTGTAGATTGATAACTTTTATCTGCCTGGGTAGAGTGATAACTGTATCTGCCAGTGTAGACTGATAACTTTTTATCTGCTTGGGTAGACTGATAACTTTTTATCTGCATGGGTAGACTGATAACCATTTATCAGCCTGGGTAGAATGATAACCCTTTATCAGCCTGGGAAGACTGATAATCCTTTACCAGCCTGGGAAGACTGATAACCCTTTACCAGCCTGGGTAGACTGATAACCCTTTATCAGCCTGGGTAGACTGATAACCCTTTATCAGCCTGAGTAGACTGATAACCCTTTATCAGCCTGGGTAGACTGGTAACTCTTTATCAGCCTGGGTAGACTGATAACCCTTTATCAGCCAGGGTAGACTGATAACCCTTTATCAGCCTGGGTAGACTGATAACCCTTTATCAGCATTGGTAAACTGATAACCCTTTATCAGCCTGGGTAGACTGATAACCCTTTATCAGCCTGGGTAGAGTGATAATCATTTATCAGCCTGGATAGATTTATAATCCTTTATCAGCCAGGGTAGACTGATAACTTTTTACTTGCCTTGGTATTTTTATCTTCCTGGGTAGACTGATAACCCTTTATCAGCCTGGGTAGACTGATAACTTTTTATCTGCCTGGGTAGACTGATAACTGTATCTGCCAGTGTAGACTGATAACTTTTATCTGCCTGGATAGACTGATAACTGTATCTGCCAGTGTAGACTGATAACCTTTTATCTGCTTGGGTAGACTGATAACTTTTTATCTGCCTGGGTAGACTGATAACTTTTCATCTGCCTGGGTAGACTGATAATCATTTATCAGCCTGGATAGACTTATAACCCTTTATCAGCCTGGGTAGACTGATTACTCTTTATCAGCCTGGGTAGACTGATAACCCTTTATCAGCCTGGGGAGACTGATAATCAGTTATCACCCTGGGTAGACTGATAACCCTTTATCACCCTGGATAGACTTATAACCCTTTATCAGCCTGGGTAGACTGATAACTTTTTATCAGCCTGGGTAGACTTAAAACCCTTTATCAGCCTGGATAGACTGATTACCTTTTATCAGCCTGGATAGACCAATTACCTTTTATCAGCCTGAGTAGACTGAAACCCCTTTATCAGCTTGGATAGACTGATTACCTTTTATCAGCCATGGTAGACTGATAACCCTTTATCAGCCATGGTATGCTGATATTGATAGTTTACTTCAGTCTGTATTAAAATATATAAAACTAATTATATTGTCCCCCGCCGCACCGCGACGGTGGGACATAGTAATGGTCTGCGTCCGTGTGTCCGTCCGTCCGTCCGTCCGTCCGTCCGTCTGTCTGTCACACTTTCTTGTGGACGCAACTCCTCGGAAACCGCTGGCCAGAATTCATTCAAATTTTACAGGATTGTTAGTCACCATTAGTACTAGATCATATTGCATCGCCATTTTGATTCGTCAAATTTTGTGGGAGTTATGGGACTTTGATTATTTCTACATTGTTATACAATGGCAAATCTTGTGGACGCAACTACTCAGAAACCGCTGGCCACAATTCATTCATATTTTACAGGATTGTTAGTCACTATTAGTACTAGATCATATCGCATCGCCATTTTGATTCGTCAAATTTTGTGGGAGTTATGGGACTTTGATTATTTCCACATTGTTTTACAATGGCAAATCTTGTGGACGCAACTCCTCAGAAACCGCTGGCCAGAAATCATTCAAATTTTACAGGATTGTTAGTCACCATTAGTACTAGATCATATCGCATGGCCATTTTGAGTTCTAAAATTTTGTGGGAGTTATGGGACTTTGATTATTTCCACATTGTTATCCAATGGCAAATCTTGTGGAGGCAACTCCTCAGAAACTGCCAGTCCGAATTCATTCTAATTTTACAGAATTGTTAGTCAACTTATGTACAAGATCATATCGCATAGCCATTTTGATTCGTCAAATTTTACAGGAGTTATGGGACTTTATCGTCTTAACGCATGCTACAGCTTAGGAACACTTTGAAGGCCCAACTCCTGGGAAACCACTAACGGATTATGCTGAAATTTTGTGTGAACATTTGCCACCATATATTTACTTGATCATATTATGCTGCCATTTTGATTGGACAAATTTTACGGGAGTTATGGGATTTTATCGACTTTATGCATACTACAACATAGGAAGACTTTGTGGACACAACTCCTCAAAATCCAATTAAGGGATTTTGCTGAAATTTTGCTTGGCTGTTTGCAACCTAATGCAGTTGATCATTTCCGTCCACCATTTTGATTCGCAAAATTTTACATGAGTTATGGGACTTTATCGACTTTACTGCGGCGGCGGGGGACATAGCTACGCGTAGCAATCTTGTTTGTGCTAAGTATGCAATGTAGTATATTGTACAAACTGTTACCCTATCTCTTTTCGATGGTTCATTGCTATCTATGGTTCTTATACAAACCAATAGTACACACTGTTATTACCTTTTGTAGACTGTTGTGAAGATGGTAGTTTTGTTGCCATTGGTAATGGAAAAAAACAGTTCAGGGTTTATTTTTAGCTCACCAGACCCAAAGGGTCAGTGTAAGCTAATGCCATCACTTGGGGTTCGTCGTCTGTCTGTTAAACTTTCACATTTTCAGCTTCTCCTCTGAAACCACTGAAGCAAATTTAACCCCATCTTTACAGGAATGATGTAAAGATCCGACAAAAAGTGGAACTAAGTTTAACATTGGACCCTATAGGAAAAATCACATTTTCATCTTCTGCTATGAAACTACTGAGGCAGATTCAACCAAACTTTATAAGAATGATGTAAGGAAGATCCATTACAAAGATCGCTCATTTCTTTTGTATCCAACTGAAAACATGGCCACCAGCTCGGAAGTTAGGTTTAACATAGGACCCTATGTGAAAATCAGATTTTCATCCTCTCCTTTGGAACCAATGAAGCAAATTCAATCAAACTTAAGAGGTATGACTTACGGAAGGTGCTTTACAAAGAGTACTCATTTCAATTTTATCTGATAAAAAACATGGCTGCCAGCTTGGATTTAAGGTTTAACATTGAACCCTATTGGAAAAATCACATTTTCATCTTCTCCTTTGAATCCACTGAAGCAAATTCAACCAAACCTTACAGGAATGATGTTTGGAAGGTCATTTACCAAGATTGCTCATTTCATTCAGATTAGACAAAAAACGTGGCCACCAGAGGGGAACTTCCGTTTGACATAGGACCCTATTGGAAAAATCACATTTTTCATCCTCTCCTCTGAAACCACTGAAGCAAATTCAATCAAACTTTACAGGAATGATGTATGGTAAGTTCCATGCAAAGATTGCTCATTACATTCCGATCTAACAAATAACATCATGCTGCCAGGACAGAATATAGATTAACATTTGACCCTATTGGAAATTGATCATTTTAACCATCATCTATGAAATCATTGAAGAAAATTTTACTAAATTGAATTGGAATATGTATGGAACTATCAGCATAGACATGGCTTATATTAGAAGCATTTTGTCAGGTGAGTGATTCAGGCTCAGTCCCTGAGTCTCTAGTTAACAATTTATACTTTACATCAGAATTATGAAAGAGTACGGTGACTTGTCTATAATCGGAATATTCTACAAGTCGCTGTACACTTTCATAATTTTGTTTTCGTGATTTAAGTTACATAACCAGCTTTTGAGACATGGATTTGCTTAATTTTAATTGAAGGGTGAAATTATTAAACTAAATGGTGTGTTTTTGGAACATAACACACCTAAAATCGTTTGCTTTTGAAGAAAAAAACATCCCATTGGGACATTTTGGCAGTACTAGGCGACGTGTTTTCACCTCTAATTTTTAGAAAGGTTGCATTGCAACACTTTCTTATGTCATGACCCTGTCAGTTGAAATGCTCTATGAAGAAAATCAGATGCTTCAATTTGAAAAACCAGATTGACCAAAATCATATTTTTGAATTTAAACAATGAGATAGTGAGAAAATAAAGTAATTCACACAGATTCGAAAAAATTTGGTGATCATTTAAAAGAATTATTCAAGAAATATGATTCCACACCCCACCTTAAGGGAAAATTTATCATCTGTAAACTTAGGTGATTTCGGGAGAATGGTTTGTCATTGGATGGATTCTTCAACGGATTAAATAAAGTGCATCTTTGCTAATATAATTGATATCCTGCAATTAAAATGGATAAAAGTTCTAACAGTGAAACTATTTTACATAAACACGAGAGCGTTTCAGTTGCTTGAAGGGCATGTAAACAATTCTGGTACGGACGCATGCGCAACAGGTGCTGAATGGACAAAACGAAAGTAGAATGACGAAAGCTAGTTTTGTGTTCCACTGTCTGTGCATTGTCAGAGGCCTTATTCTTGGTTGTTTTTTTCACAAGCCAAAATTTAAACGGTCCTAAGAATTGTTTTAACTCGTTAACGGAAGTCGTTTAACTAGGGCGTTAGACAACGTATTTTTTTCATCACTGAAATGAAACAACCTGTTGCTTTTGCTTGTTCGTTTACAGACTTTTAGTCCACATTAATATTGTAAGTTGTCCTTGAAAATTCTTGTCTTGTAGTCACTTTTAAAATAGAAAAGGCGATGTTAGAGTTCAAATTGCATACAGAAAGGGAGATAATCATTATGTACGAACTGTTGTGGGATAACCGTTACTTTTAAGATTGGAGGTCTTTAGAGTATGCATTTAGTTCAAATAGTACTGACTTGTCAGGAATTTTTATATGTTGTGACTGTACTATTTATTTTTAATTGGCTCAATATTTGTAACACTGTTTGATAGTAAACAAGTGTGGATAGTTTACTGCACCAAGGATTTGTATAGTGAGAAGGATTCGCATCTCGTATTGTCTCGTAAGATCCACCGTAGCGAGATTTAGTTTTACTCGCCACTACAAATTGCTATACTCGCTTCAAACCTATCAAACATATTAAAATATTGCTTTAACCAACTTTTATTTTCTCTTTCTTAACACGATATGATATATTTCATATGTAGGTTTGTCGATATAGACCCAGATATAGACTGCCATTTCATGTAAATTTATGTAAAATCAAGTCCTATCCTCTTCGGGCGTGCATTTCAGATCGTGATATTTTGAAACGAATAAAAACCAGATCCCAGATATAACTATTCAACAAACCTGAAATTTCTTCAACAAATTGATAAATTCATAATATGTGAAGGAAGTGTGTTTTATACCTTTTTAGCTCGGCGAGACGAATGTCAGGAGAGCTATTGTCATACCCCCGGTGTCGGCGTCAGCAAAACTTTAACCTGGTTTGTGGAATTGAGACCTAAATAGCTAGGATGTTGATATTTGGTATGTGACTTCCTTGTGATGAGAGCTTTCTTCTGGTACTATGCTTGTAGACATTTTGACCTTGACCTTGCCCTTAGGGCAATTTTTGTCTCGCCTGCGACGAAAGTCGCGAAAGCGAGACATGCGTGCAAAGTATGACGACGGCGACGGCGTTAACTTTTACTAAATGCAGGATATTTTGAAAACCCTTTGATGTAGGAACATCATATTTGGTCCAGTGGTAGTACTAATCAAGTGCTACCTGACGGACACAACGTTATGTGACCTTGACCTCAATTTCACGGTCTAGTGGCCACGTTAAGTTTTTCTGCTCAAGTCCATTTCTCAATAACTAGAAGTGGTAGGTTGATAATATTTGGTATGTAGGTTGGTCTTGGGTAGTACATGTCAGTCTGGCAGGTGACTTTTGTCCTTGACCTCAATTTCACGGTCTAGTGGCCACGCTAAGTTTTTCTGCTTAAGTCCATTTCTCAATTACTAGAAGTGGTAGGTTAATGTAGGTTGGTCTTGGGTAGTACATGTCAGTCTGGCAGGTGACTTTTGTCCTTGACCTCAATGTCACGGTCTAGTGGCCACGTTAAGTTTTTCTGCTTAAGTCCATTTCTCAATAACTAGAAGTGGTAGGTTAATAATATTTGGTATGTAGGTTGGTCTTGGGTAGTACATGTCAGTCTGGCAGGTGACTTTTGTCCTTGACCTCAATTTCATGGTTTAGTGGGCACGTAAAGTTTTTCTGCTTAAGTCCATTTCTCAATAACTAGAAGTGGTAGGTTGATAATATTTGGTATGTAGGTTGGTCTTGGGTAGTACATGTCAGTCTGGCAGGTGACTTTTGTCCTTGACCTCAATTTCACGGTCTAGTGGCCACGTTAAGTTTTTTTGCTTAAGTCCATTTCTCAATAACTAGAAGTGGTAGGTTGATAATATTTGGTCATGAGGGCAATTTGTCAAAAACTTTAACCTTGCCTCTAGAAGGTAGGCCTTTAGTGGTAGGGTGTTAATATTTTGTATGTAACTTCCTTATGGTAAGAGCTTTCTTGTGGTACTATATTTGTAGACATTTTAACTTTGAACTTGCCCTGAGGGCAATTTTTGTGTCGCCTGCTGTAAGCAGAGTCGACACATAGGGATTACTATCCATCGTCTTACGTCGTCGTCCTGCGTCGTCCCGACAGTTTTTGAATCCACAACTCCTTCAAAACCACTTGTCCGATTCTTACCAAACTTTCAGGATATGTTGTTTAACTGCTGTAGTTGTGCACCTGATACTTAGAATTTTGATTTTGCAGATTTTAGAGGTTAACAGAGCCAAAATTGCTCATTTGAGAGTCTGTTGGTTTTGAATCCGCAACTCTTCAAAACTGCTAGTCAGATTCTAACAAAACTTTCAGGATAAGTTGTTCACCGGGTGTAGTTGTGCACCTGATACTTAGAATTTTAATTTTACATATTTTAGAGGTTCACAGAATCAAAATTGCTCATTTGTGAGGCTGTTTGTTTTGAATCCGCAACTCCTTCAAAACTGCCAGTTCGATTCCAACAAAACTTTCAAGATAGATTGTTCACCTGATGTAGTTGTGCACCTTTTATATAGAATTTTGATTTTACAGATTTTAGAGGTTCACAGAGCCAAAATTGCTCATTTGATAATCTGGTTTGTTAATCCCCAATTCCATCACAGCTATAAGTCAGATTCCAACCAAACTTGCAGGATATGTTGTTCACCTGATGTAGTTGTGCATCTGATACTTAAAATTTTGATTTTGCAGTTTTAGAGGTTCACTGATCCAAAAAAAGCTCATTTGTTAATCTGTTTGTTTATGTGGAACTCCTTCAAAACTGTAAATCATTATTCCAACCAGCCTTTCAGAATACATTGATTACTTGAAAAAGTTGCGCACCCAATATTTAAAATTTTGATTTTACAGATTTAAGAGGTTAACAGAGCCAAAATAGCTCATTTGTTAATTGGGTTTTTAGCTCACCTGGCTAATGCCAGGGTGAGCTTTTGCCATCACTTTGCGTCCGTTGTCCGTCTGTCCGTTCGGCGTAAACTTTTCATTCAAAGATCTTCTCCTCTGAAACTACTGGGCAAATTGGAACCAAACTTGGCCACAATAGTCCTTGGATGGTCCCTTACAAAAAAGGTGTTTTTCAGGTCTGTGCGATATCCAAGATGGCCGCCAGCGGGAAACATAGTTTTAACATTAGACCCTTTGAGAAAACACAATCAAAGATCTTCTTCTCTGAAACTGCTGAGCCAATTGGCACCAAGCTTGGCCAAAATAGTCCTTTGGTGGTCCCTTACAAAAAAAGGTGTTTTTCAAGTCTGTGTGATATCCAAGATGGCCGCCAGCAGGAAACATAGTTTTAACATTGGACCATATGGGAAAACACATTCAAAGATCTTCTTCTCTGCAAATACTGAGCCAATTGGCACCAAACTTGGCCATCATAGTCCTTTGGTGGTCCCTTACAAAAAGGTGTTTTTCAGGTCCGCGCAATATCCAAGATGGCCACCAGCAGGAAACATAGTTTTAACATTAGACCCTATGGGAAAACACATTCAAAGATCTTCTTCTCTGCAACTACTGAGCCAATTGGCACCATACTTGGCCACAATAATCCTTTGGTGGTCCCTTACAAAAAAGGTGTTTTTCAGGTCTGTGCGATATCCAAGATGGCCGCCATTGGGGAAACATAGTTTTAACATTGGATGCTATGGGAAAACACATTCAAAGATCTTCTTCTCTGAAACTACTGAGCCAATTGGCACCAAACTTGGCCACAATAGTCCTTTGGTGGTCCCTTACAAAAAAGGTGTTTTTCAGGTCTGTGCGATATCCAAGATGGCCGCCAGTGGGAAACGTAGTTTTAACATTGGACCCTATGGGAAAACACATTCAAAGATCTTCTTCTCTGAAACTATTAAGCCAATTGGCGCCAAACTTGGTCACAATAGTCCTTGGGTGCTCCCTTACAAAAATAGTTTGGGGTTTGCGCTATATCCAAGATGGCCGCCAACGGAAACATAGTTTTAACATTGGAAACTAGTAGTTCAATTATAACCAAACTAAGCCACAATTGTTCTTAGGTGATCCCATCCAAAAATGTATCTGGTAGGTCCGTAACTCATCCAAGATGGCCACCATCTGGAACATAGTTTTTACATTGACCCTATTGATTTTAAGGGGAACCTCTGCCCAAATTTTGAATTTTTTTTTGAAATGTGGTCTGAATGTTTTAATTTCAGCAATATGTATTACTTTGATTATAAGGGGAACCCCTGCCCAATTTTTTTTTGAATGGTGTTCTGTTATGGGTTGTAATGGATGGTGGATCTTTCAGTTGCCATGGAAACCAAATAAGAATACTGTAATTTAAAAAAAAAAGTATTCTGCTAAATTTTATGTTTTGTTTTTCCTATTGGAAATGCCTTATATCTATGTCAGCCATGGTCCAGGTGAGCAATACAGGCTCTTGAGAGCCTCTTGTTTGATCTTCGACTCCTTCACAACTGTCTGTCAGATTCCAACCAAATTTTCAGTATATGTTGTATATCAGGTCTGGTTATGCACATTATACTTAATTTTTTTTACCGATTCTAGAGGTTTGCCAAGCCACTAAGCTCATATGTTAAATCAGATTGTTAATGTGCGCACGCAAGTCCTTAAAACTGTAATTCATATTCTTAACCAAATTTGCAGATAATCTAGACATGCACATTATAAGTAAAATTTTAATTTTGTATATTTTAGAGCTTCACTGGACCAAAAATGGCGCTTCTGTAGCGCAGGCGACACAAGTGTTCCATGGAACACCCATCAATTTTTTAAAAACTTTAACTTTGCTTCTAGAATTAAGTTGTTTAGTAGTAGGGTGTTCATATTTGGTATGTGACGTTCTTTTGATGAGAGCTTTCTAATGGTACCATATTTGTAGACATTTTGATCTTGACCTTGCCCTTAGGGCAATTTTTTAAAAAACTTTAACTTTGCTTCTAGAATTAAGTTGTTTAGTGATAGGGTGTTTATATTTGATATGACTTTCTTGTGAAGAAAGCTTTCTAATACTTTCGAATTTATTGTGCATTGAGGTTACTGGAATCCCCGGCGAGCTATGTTGTCTTCTGACAACTCTTGTTATATCCAAATCTCGTCTCTTATAGGAAATAATTAATCGTCGTACCACGCTGTAACCTCTCGTAATTTTGAAATGGTCACAAACAAAACAAGTCAAATTTATCACAAAGCAAGAAAAATTATATTATTTTACTTATTCAGGTACTAAATCATACATAGTTGATTACCGAAAAACACGTTTTATAACATAATTGTTGATTTTGAAGGAGGAGATTCAAAATAATAATATACGAAGAAGACACTATGATACTGTGACGTTTGCGAGGGTGGAAATGTTGACTTAAGTTGCAACACATATAATTCCACCCAGAAAACTATTTCTCTTGGTATCATAACTATATTTTCTTCGCTAAATATGTATAAAATATAGTTGGATAAACCTTCTGAACCCATAAACAGGCTAGTTTATTTCCGAAGCGATGACACTTTCCGCCCTTAAATTGAACAAGATTAGCGTGGGTGCAATGCATTGTGGGTAATATTTTGTAATCTCGCATACGCCCCAGCTTATAATGCAATCAATAGAAGATCACTGCGAGATTCGAATCCTTCTCACTATACAAATCCTTGACTGCACACTATTATAGCAAAATAAAAATATTAAATAAACGACAAGGAGGCTTGTACCAAGTCTACTTAAATCTTTGAAAGCAACCTTTCTATTAGGGCTTTAAGCACTTTGATTATAAACTTGCTTTACTCTTTGTTTATACGACTATTATAAACTGTAATTTTATTTTATCGATCATCAGGCATATTTCTGGTCACAAATATTAAGAAGAAATATAATAAAAATTTGAATCGTCTGCTTCGGTAGTACCAATATCTGGTGTCGTTCCCATATGGTGACCATGGATGTCTCAAACCAATTTTGTGGTCCATTTGTTCAACTTTGATCATAGTTTGACCTCGATAACTCAAACAATCCTCTAGTTCAAACTGTGTTTGAACCATCAAAGTTTGACTTAAGCTTCAAATGTTGTAAAACCTAGATGTAAAGAGTCATTGTATTCTTTTAGCCTTGTTTCTTATTTCTGTATTTTTCTTAGAATTTTTTTAAACGTTTGTAGGACTACCAGCTGGAGATTCAAAATGCCAAACGAAGATTTGAACAAGAAAATATGGTGAACTGGATCACAAAAAACGTTATTTCAAGCATCACACCAAAACAGGTAACAAAATCTGTTAGCAATAGATTAATTTTTAAAGTTCAATAATATTCCTAGAATGTTCTGACCCTTCTATATTATGCTAGGAAATTTTTATTGCCCCGCCATAAAGCGACGGGTGGCATTAAGTTTTACCCTTGTCTGTACTTACTTCCGTCTGTATGTATGTCCGAGAATTTTCCTCAAGGATTTCTCAGCTTGTGAATGCAGTAATGATTCGATATTTAGTCTGAAGCTTTGGTATGAAGAGTTGTACAATGTCTCCCCTTTTCAAGTCTGTCACTCATCTTTTTCCTGTTTGACGATAACTTTGATTTTTTTCCTATTATAGCCATATATTGAAATTTTATGTCAAGGATTTCTCAGCTTGTGTATGTAGTAATGATTTGATATTTAGTCTGAAGCTTAGGTATGATGACTTGTACTATGTCTCCCCTTTTGAAGTCTGTCACTCATCAACTTCCTGTTTGACGATAACGCTGATTTTTTCCATTTATAGCCGTATGTTGAAATTTTCGTTAAGAATTTCCCAGCTTGTATATATAGTAATGATTTGATATTTAGCCTTAAGCTTAGGTATGATGACTTGTACTGTGTCTCCCCTTTTTAAGTCTGTCACTCATCTACTTCCTGTTTGCTGATATATATCTTGCAGGAGCATCCATGTCCCATGGACACATTTTCTTATATTTATATGTATTTTCTTGCTCAGAATAGAAATGAAACAAGATGGGAAACATTTACTATTAACCTTAAAAGCTGAATAACCTAAGTTTTGATACAACCAGACATATATTTGAGATTTTAATGTTTACACTTTACTAGCTTCCATGAACAACTCAAAATATTTGTCAGATTATTGTGTCACAATAAAAATATGTCAACAAATTCTTTTGAAGGAAACATTCTTTATATAAATTTGACATCCAAAACAAATTTGATTATAAGTTCAATTTTAGTGATACTATTTATTCTTTCCCTCCAAAAAAGTGGCAGGTATATAGTGATAATCATCGCTGTCATTCCAATTTGAAAATGATTACTGTATAAAGTATTATGGCGGGTTTCCTGGCTCTTTAACGTATTGTATTTGCAATTCTTCAATGAACATACCAATATTCCTAAAGTAACACATATAACAAGTCCTCCTAAACTCCTTTCCTTTATTTGCCAATCAACCAATCAAGATTCTATAGAAATTCTATTGTATATCAATTTGTACTGCCTGAAGGGGTTTACCTTGATACTCCAGTAATGACAAACTGTTATACAAAAGAATTCTATAGAATCTTGATTGGTTGATTGACAAAGAAAAGTTAGGAGTTTTGAAGGAGTTGTTATAGGTGTTACTTGAGGAATATTGGTATGTTCATTGAAGAATTGCAAATATAATACGTTATTGAGCCAGGAAATCCGTTTTATACGACCGCAAAAATTTTTGCGGTCGTTAATAGTATGGTGCTGTCGTCGTCGTCGTCGTTGTCTGTAGACACTTTTGTTTTTGGTCAATAACTTTAGTTTCAGTTGACCAATCCTTATGAAATTTTAACACAATGTTCCTTGGCACAAAAGGAAGGTTTGGCTTAGTTTTGGTTATTGTGGCCCCACCCGTTTTTAAAAAAGGGGCCAAAAAGGGTTAAATTTGATGTTTTCACATATTTGACTGTAGAATCTTTATTATTTATCGGATTTTGATGGGGTTTCTTTCAGTGTCCTTCTGAGGAAATTTCCTATCAGTAGTATGGATTTCACGTAGCATGTACCGTTCACGAGATAAATTGGGCCCAAAAGGGGCGAATTTCAAAAATTTTAATTTTTTTATTTTTAGTCCGATTTTGATGCAGTTTTTTGCAGTGGATTCCTTTTGAAAAATTAATGTAGTGCTGCACCATTAGATTTTTGATAACATGTTTCTTTTCCAAGCTACTAGGGGCCCAACTGGGCAAAAATTGCAAACATGCAGATTACCTAAAATTTTTATTTTTCATCCGATTTCAATGGAATTTTTATACCCCCCGCAAACAAAGTTTGGGGGGGTATATAGGAATCACCCTGTCTGTCTGTCTGTCCGTCCGTCCGTCTGTCCGTCCGTCTGTCCACACTTCTCGTAAGCGCAACTCCTCTTAAACCACTTGAAGGATTTTGATGAAACTTTACACAAAGGAAGGACACTATATGGAGATGTGCATGAAGGAATATAATTATTGTCTGAAACCAGGAAGGGGAGATAATCCGACTTTGACTTTTCGTTGATTCCCCATGTATGGGTTACCTCATACTCACAACTCCTCTTAATCCACATGAAGGATTTTGATGAAACTTTAGACAAAGGAAGAACACTATATGTAGATGTGTAAAATGTCAAATAGGCTGAAAAAANTACTGAAGCAAATGGAACCAAACTTTACAGGAATAATGTATGGAAGGTCCTTTACTTAGTTTGCCGAAATATTTTTGATCCGTGAAAAAACATGGCCGCCAGCGAAGAACATAGTTTAACATGGGACAATATTGGAAAAGCAAATATTTGCTATCTTTTCTGAAGTTACTGGAGCAAATGGAACCAAACTTTACAAGAATGATGTATGGAAGGTCCTTTTCTTAGTTTTCCGAAATTTTTTCGATCTGTGAAAAAACATGGCTGCCAGCGCAGAACATAGTTTAACATGTGACCCTATGGGAAAAGCATATATTTGCTATCTCTTCTGAAGCTACTGAAGCAAATGGAACCAAACTTTACAGGAATGATGTATGGAAGGTCTCTTATGTAGATTGCCGAAATTTTTCTGATTCCCTTAAAAACATGGCTACCAGCGCAGAACATAGTCTAACATGGGACCCTATGGGAAAAGCATCTATTTGCTATCTCCTCTGACGCTACTGAAGCAAATTCAACCAATCTTTACAGTAATTATGTATGGAAGGTACTTGGATCTGACAAAAAAGATGGCCTCCAGTGCAGAATATAGTTTAACATTGGTGCCAGGAATGAGATAACCATCTTTATAGTCATCATTTCTGAAATGTATAGAAGGTCCTTTGCAAAAATTATTCATTTCAATAGGATCAGACAAAAAAACATGGGTGCTAATGAAGAACATAGCTAAACCTTTGACCCCATTGGTAAGAAAACATCTTTTTTAGTCATGTTTGTCGTAAAAGCATTTTGCCAGGTGAGCGATACAGGCTCAGTCTCTGAGCCTCTAGTTTTCACTAGTTTGTGTCCAGTTAATTAATGTGTCAAGGTCCTTATTGTGTCCTGCAAATTACTGTGTCCACATTCATTTTTGTTTATACTTGTTCAAATTTCAGTGGTCGACATGCCGCGGTCGTATCATGCTGCGCTCGGCGTAGCCCTTTATTAATTTTTGCAGTTTCCTGAACTGGGAAATTTTTTTGGGTACCAATTTTCTTACTTTTAAAAAATATTAGTGGTTTCTGATTGTTTCTTTGATATTTTGGGGTGCTAATTTTAGCTGTCTTTTGTCAACCACAAAACCACAAAACAGGAAATTACTACATTAACAGTAATGGGGGGTCAGGTTGGGTTCCAATAACAGCATAATAGAGAAATGATTAATCCAATAACAGATAACAGGGAATTAGTATTTTCTTGATAACAGCAAATTGATTCTTCAAATTACAGATAGCTGGGAATTGGACATTACAATAACAGAGAATAAATTTAACCCAATAACACAATTACAGTTAACCTCCCCTCTCCTCAGTAATAGTAATGTGAAAAATGACTAATCACAGGGTCATTAGCTGAATCACAATAAATGTACTGATATAATTTTCCTCTACTGAGTTTTCATTCTTTTTCATATTACCACTTTTACATGTCATTTCAGGAAAAAGAAACGTTGGCACAATGTATACAGACTTTGAAGAACCTTTCAAAAACACAGGCAGCAGTATAACTCAGAAATCTTATAGTGTGTTGACTTTATTAACATTATTTATGGACTCAACATTTGTGTGGCAAACACCAACTGTGTCATAGAAGTTTTTATTATCTATAAAAACTAAAAATAGATGTTTTTTTGGATAAAAACTTGTTGTTTTTGTAATGCAAGGCTTTATATAAGATTTGAAAATTCTTTTTGTGCTATCAAGTAATGTATAAAAGTGATAACCCATCTTTCTGGCTTTAGCCAGTGTGAGTTTTTGCCATCACTTGGCATCCGTCTTATAAACTTTTCATTCAGTTCTTCTTCTCTGAAACCAGGAGGTCAATTGGAACCAAACTTGGTCACATTAGTCCTTTGGTATTCCACTATAAAATTTAAATCCAGCAGGTCAGTACCTCATCCAAGATGGCAGCCAGCAGGGAAAATAGTTGTAACATTGGATCCAATAAAAAAGACCTTCAAAGATCTCAAAACTACCATTACAATTATAATCAAACTTAGTCACAATGGTCATTAGATGGTCCCTTCCAAAAAAGGTATCCAGCAGGTTTATACCTCATCCAAGATGGCTGCCAGTGGGGTACATAGTTTGGACCCTAGTTAGCTAACCTGACTCTGCCAATGTGAGCTTTTTCTATCACTTTGTGGCTAACATCCGTCAGTCATAAATTTTGCTTGAAAGAACTTCTTCTTGAGAACCACTGAATGGATTTGAACCAAACGTGGCATGAATGAAACTTATGAGGTGCTGACTAAGTGTTGTTGGTTCTGATCCTTCATCCATTATGGCAAACAGTGGCAAATTTAGTTTAGCATTGGACCTCATGGGAAATTCATACAAAGATCTTTTACAGAATCGCTGAACGGATTAAAACCAAAATTTGGCATGAAAGATGCTTATGAGGTTCTCACCAAGTGCTGTTACTCTTGTGCCAATCGGCCAGCCAACATGGCTGCCAGCAGCTAAAATTATTGTAGTATTGATTCTTATGGGAAAATGCATACAAAGATCTTCTTCTACAGAACTGCTGAATGGATTTAAACCAAACATAGCATGAATGATGCCTATGAGGTGCTGACCAAATGTTGTTACTTTGGTTTCAAAAGCATGTGAGTGATGTGATAGGTTCTCTCAACTGCTGTTGCATGCCTGGGAAATGTGATGGTTTCAACTTCCACCAGGAAGTTAATTAATACAAAGTGGCAGACCCTGTATTTAAAAGTCAGGGAATGTCACTCTATGTAAATCTTGTCAAGGATCTAAAATATAACTAAAACCATATAAAAGTCTGCGTTTTAAGACAGAAATCAAGTTTATTTTAGTCTGTCGTTTCGAGGCGATTCTAAAATTCGGACATAGAGAAAAAAAAACTTCAAAAAAAGAAAAGGGATTTCGATTTATTAAAACTTATTACCGGTATATAAATTTTTGTGGAGTGAAATTTTTTGATTTCTCAAACTGCACTTATTGAGTGTAAATCACAGATTTCCGGACGCCAGCTTTTTTGGTTGAGAACATAGAGTTTCCCAGGCGAGTGTTGAGGGATAAGTATTTCACAAAACACACTTATTCTTCTATGTTCATTAATTGATGAACTTTGAGTATTGAAAAGAATCTGTAACAAATCTGAGAAAATATCACTACTTTATTTGGATAATGAACTATGTCAGAATATTGACAGAAGTTACTTAGAAAGACTTTTGTTTTCGTGCACAATCAATCATGACTTTGATACCCTGTCCACTCTTGGCTGTGTTGAATGCATCCAAAGTTTCCTCTAATGTAAAGTTGTGTGTAATAATGGGCTTAACATTGATTTGTCCAGCTGAGATCATCTCTATTAAAGTAGGCCACCTGTAATGATAGATATAAATTCTGCAACAAGAACTAAGTTAATATGAAAATTCTTATAGGAAATTTCACAAGATGTCCTCTCATTGGTGAAAACAGCAAATGCTTCAATGTAATATTTGTATGAGACAACTGCATATATAATAGGTTAGAGTTTTCAATATTTAACATAGTGCTTGTTTTTAGAACTATTCAAATTACCAATTTCATACCCTGTTACATCAAGTAACAAAGTTTTGTGAGATATCCCAAGTCTTGTGTAAAACAAAGTTTGTTTTTATCGTTGTTCTTCAGGAATACCCAATGTTATATGTAGTGTAACAGCCATTCCATCACAGTTTTCAGCTTTTACATAATGAATGCAGTTTCAACTTGATTATTTGCACAGAACTTCCTTATGTTAGCCTTATCACTACTGTAATATTTCTTTGACCAGATTAAAGCTCAACAAGATGAACTGACATGAATTTTTTGTAATGTTTTGATTCTAATAGATGGACTGATTTTTTTTCTAATTTGGTATGCACCCTCAACATGAACAGTTGTACAGAACCTCCCATTCTCTTAAGATTCACCCTCATTACATGTTCCTTGCATGTAATAGTTATTTTGTGGTACACAATGAGACTTTGACAATTTAGTTAGATATGAATTAATGATTATAGCCTTTAAGGGAGTTTCAGTTGTTGAGTGTTAAGTATTGAAACATCATGCATGATGTGCTATCACTTTTCCGACATTTCTATTGGCCCATTGTGAGATCTTGTTGGCTGTGTTTAATGTCACTTAGTAACGTTACTGCTATTTCTAAACAAAACAGTGACTTCACAAGCAAACAAACAAAAACAACAGTTCAGCACTGAAAATTCATTGCATCATTTATAAAAATCATAAGAGAAATGGGTTTAACAACTCAAAAAATGTATATCCCTGAATTTCAACTCTCGTTATGCAATTTCAAATATAATAAACATGCCAAAGGGTCCTTTATTATATTTTGAAATTGCATATGTCTATTTGACATTGAGGGATATACAATTTTTTCTCATTTATATGACACTTTAATTCTCCATCATCTGACAACTACGCTATTGAACAAAAACATACGTGTTGACATATCTGAAACATCCTTTCAAATCTAATTCCTTGGCTACTGTTGTTACAATTGGAAAAGATACTCTGGGAGGTCCATGCCCAATAATGCCAACAGATCCTCCATGTCTTGTTGCCTTAAAGTAATATTTTTGTATTAATCTGGTGTGAAATGATTTTACATCATACTACAGATTAAACACAGGATATTACCATAAATAAAAAGAATTATGGAGGGGTTCTTCTGAAGTTTGACAAAAATTAGAGAAGACTTAAATCTGACCAATACAAGGATAAAAGACAATAGAAATTCCATGCATGTATGACATTTGTTGCATGTTGTACTGAATTATTTCATTGTTGTATCTGACAATTTGAACAATTCAAGACTACTCGATTAAATCAAAACAATTGAAAGGTAACTTCTTAAAGTAATAATTATGTTGATTTTAATTTTGCACGTCTCATTATATTTGTAATCAGAACACATACATGTACTGCTAAATCTACAGAAAACTGGGCTCCACTGCATTCAATAGTTTGGTGTGGGGCTCCGCCCATCATTTCTGCTATTTTCAGAGCCATGTTCTCTGCTGTGTCTTTGTCACTAATTAAGTAGGTATGTGTTGCTCCCATTGACTTTGCAAACTCTAACCTTTTACTGTCTACATCTATAACATAAAATGGCAAATTCTAATTTTTTACCGTCTACATCTGCAATATAAAGTGGCATATTCTAATCTTTTAGTGTCTACATCTTCAACATAAAGTGGCAAATTCTAATCTTTTTACTGTCTACATTTGCAAAATAAAGTGGCAAATTCTAGTCTTTACTGTCTACATCTGCAAAATAAAGTGACATATCTGCAACATAAAGTGGCAAATTCTGATCTTTTACTGCCTACATTTGCAACATAAAGTGGCAAATTCTAATATTTTACTGTCTACCTCTGCAACATAAAGTGACAATAGTTATATCTGCAACATAGAGTTACAAATTCCAATCATTTACTGTCTACATCTGCAACAAAAAGTGGCAAATTCTTATCTTTTACGGTCTACATCTGTAAAATAAAATTGCAAATTCTAATATTTTACTGTTTACATCTGCAACATAAAGTGACAAATTCTAATATCTGCAACATAGAGTGACAAATTCCAATCTTTTACTGTCTACATCTGCTACATAAATTGGCAAATTCTAGCTCATTTGTTAATTTAGTTTGTTAATCTACAATTCCTTCAAAACTAAGCAGATTCCAACCAAACTTTCGGGATATGATATTTACCAGACTGGTTGTGCTTTACTTTACTGATTTTAGAGGTTTCCTCATTTGATAATCTGAAACTAAATATTTCTAGATGTCAAAATAAACATTCCTGATACAAATATTTTATCTTCACATTATTAAGTTTTGCACCTTATATTTAGAATTCATTCAACATGTTAAAAGTTCTATAAGCCCCAAAAAAATCTGTAGTGTAGGTAACACAAGTGTTCCATGGAACACCCATTTAATCTTTATCTTTACTTGTTTTTAGCATTATCTTGAATACAGACCCTTTTGAACTTAGATCGTTATGATCATTACCCATAATACAGATTGTTTTGACCTTTACCATTAATCTTATGATGCAGATCATTTTGATCGTTACTTATGCAGATCGTTTTGGATCTTTACCTGAAATACAGATTGTTTTGATCTTTACCTGTAAGTTAAAATCGTTTTGATTTTTACCTATAATATAGATTGCTTTGATCTTTACCTGTAAGTTTAGATCGTTTTGATCTTTGCTTACCATGCAGATTGTTTTGATCGTTACCTATTATGTAGATCGTTTAGGATCTTTACCTGTAATACAGATCTTTTTTATCTTTACCTATAATACATATAGTTTTTATCTTTACCTGTAATACAGATCTTTACCAAAATTAAAAAAAAACAGATAGTTTCTAATTTTTACCTGTAATACAGTTTTTTTCTATAATTCCACTCGTTTTTCTTTACCTATAATACTAATCGCTTTAATCTCTACCTATAATACACATTGTATTGATATTCACTTGTAATACACATCGTTCTGATCTTTATTTGTAATATAGATCGTATTGAAGCTGTAATACAATAAGTTTTTATCCTTACCTGTATTACAGATCGTTTTGCTCTTTACCTGTAACACTTATCGTTTTTACTTACCTGTAATACAGATCGATGCTGCACCATACGCTTTAGCTACCAATAATGAACAAAGTCCGATAGGACCTAAAACAGAGATGAGAAAACAGTAAACAGTCACATATTAAAAAATAGCAACACGTTACATCGACATGTGTAGTAGACACAGAATATGAAAATGGTCCTCATACATGATAATTCTAATACAGGAGTTAACATGCAAAGTCAAGAGTCATAAATCTTAGAAATTAAGGTCGAGATAGACTGCTATAGTTTACTACGTCGCCGGAAAGTAATACATATATGTCTCAATTCAAGTGACTTTTGTCGCAGGCGAGAAAAAAAAAACATACAAATGTCGTTGCTTGATCTGTTGTATAGAATTATAGACATGCTCACCCCCAACCCGTGTGTAGCAATCGTACCTACTCGGCAATTTCCGCTACACTAAAAAAATATTTATCCAGTGAATGGCCGAGTAGTTACGATTGCCGTGTGTAGATAACAAGGTCAATCTTTCTTTCCAAACCATAATTTTGCAGAACATGTATATTATTATGCGGATAAATCGTTATTATATGAGTTGAACCAACAACAAGCCATTACTTTGTAAATGACAACATGTCAATACCTCTGAATACTCAAAGAGGTTCAACGTTTCAAATCTCCATTTGTAGTTTTTGTTGCTTAAAGGGAAGGATATTTCATCTTATTTATGCTATAGAAATAAAGAACCTAAATAAAGATCAATTGGAACCATTAAATGTCTTACCTGCTCCTGTAATGAGAACACGGTTTCCCATAGTAACACCAACCCTTCTACAGGCGTTCAGTCCTACAGATAATGGCTCAACACATGCTCCCTCTTCAAAGCTTACATTATCTGGTAACCTGAACGAAATATTGATGGTGTCAGTGTATTAACCTTGGTTTTTGTTCAATATCAAGACGAACAAGATTTGGCTTTTTTTTTAATTTCTATCACTAGTCACTATTGAGATTCAAATAAGGAGCTTTGCTCATCACAGTACCTGAACTAGAAAAACTAATCAAACACTTAGAATATTGCACCGCTCCCCTATTTGATTTTAGAAATTTAAAATACGACAAACCCCCAAAAATCAGTCAAATGAAATTCTGAAGTAGGAGATGCACATCCACTTAATGCCAAACAGACTGTGTGTTAAGTTTCATGAAAATCTTTTAAGTGGTTCAGGAGGAGTAGCGGATAACAGATGGGTACCCACTTGTAATGGTTAAGTCCATGTCTTGCTACGATAAACACTAAAAGTCAATCAAACTGAATTCTGAAATAGGGCTGCACATCTTAATTATGTCACAAAGATTATGCTTAAGTTTCATAGTTCAGGAGGGATGGCGAATAAAAGATGGGTATCATCAGGTGTAACAGTCAGACGTACGGACAACCCTATCACTATAAATATCCCATTAATTTACAAGGAGGTTTGATTATAATGACTTACACTGCTTTATTTTGTTTTTAATAAAAGCAAATAAGCACTCACTTAAATACAAAATCTGCCGCATGAACATGAAATCTTGCTAAAGCACCACTATCCGGAGGAGTTGCAAGGAAAAACAAGTGCGGACACATATTGTACCTTCCAGATTTACAGAAATCACAAGTTCGGCATGTTATATGAGGATCCATAGCAACTCTGTCTCCTATAAAAAAGAAGAAAAATAGTAATTACATGATACCCCGCCACGTTTCACAAAATTTTAAAGTTTAAAGAGGCATAACTCTAGACCCCTGTGTACTTCTGAACCCAAAATTATACTTGGCCTGTATTTTATGGCAAACAACTTACATACCAAAAGAGAAGACAGTATGTTATTTCATTCACATGTTATCAGTCGGGAACCCTATAATTTGCAAAATTTCCAAGTTTCAAGGGGCATAACTCCAGAACCCCTTGGACCTCTGAACCAAAATTCGAACTTGACCTGTGGTTTGTTATTAACAAGTTACATACCAAGTTTGAAGAGAATATATTATTTCGTTCACAAGTTATGAGTCGGAAACCCAAAAATTCACAAAATTTTGAAGTTTCAAGGGTCATAACCCCAGAACCCCTTGGACCTCTAAACCAAAATTCGAACCTGGCCTGTGTTTTGTTATTAACAAGTTACATACCAAATTTGAAGACTATATATTATTTCATTCACAAGTTATCAGTCGGAAACCCTAAAATTCGCAAAATTTTGAAGTTTAAAGGGGCATAACTCCAGAACCCCTTGGACCTCTGAACCCCAAATCGAACTTGGCCTGAGTTTTGTGGTAAACAAGTCACATACCAAGTTTGAAGACCTTATGTTATTTCGTTCACAAGTTATCAGTCGGAAACCTTCGGGGCGGACGGACGGAGGGACACACGGACGGACGGACAGACGGACGCACGACTGAGGGTATCACATAATACCTCGCCACTTCGTGTGGCGGGGTATAAAAAACATTATGACTTACCTGATCATTTGGAAATAAATCATAAATAGTGACCCTAAACAAAAGTTGTCAGAAAACAACATAGCTCGCAGGGAATAGAAAAGCGGGAAAAAAATGGAAAATTAATCTGAAATTATTACCTTTTGTAACTGTATTTTTTTTTAAATCAACAGAGATTTTATCTTGAGGTCAAGGTCATGTACATCTCTAGCACTTATGACTTCCTTGTAGGGGCAAGGTTAAAAGTTAAACAATTGTCCTCGCAGCAAGGTAAAGGTCAAAACGTCTATCAATTTGGTATCTCCGGAAAGAACTGATCATAAGGGAAGTCACATACCAAACATCAACATCCTAGCTGGCAAGGTTGAAGTTTTTGTTGATGCTGACGCCGACAGTGGGGGTATGACAATGGCTCTCAAGACATTCGTACCGATGAGCTAAAAAGAATGATCCCTCTCATTCGTTCATACTGGGTTATTTCCTTCCTGAAATGATTTTATTGGAAAACGTTACCTTTTTGGAACGTCTTACATTAATCGTCACATCGTTTGAAAGACAATTTCTCCTGGTACCCATGCCTTTTTTTTGCACAAGTGATAATCATTCAATGTTATGTACAGATGTTCCCCTATGTCTATGATTTGAAGTAAGAATCTAATCTTCGCCTCGGATGCAACAGAATCTTAAAGCGATTTTACACTTTAATCGCGCTAATCCGTTTCATCTATCGCCCAATTTGGAATTACATTAATAATGACTATTTGGACAGTCGCATACATCGTTTCAACTATGATAACCTCATCGATTTGCACTTGGCCAATAGTGATATCGCCAGGGATTATCGGTGTTCTATAAATACGACAACTAATAAATCTTATTGCCTTCTTTTGGGTCGACACACAATAAACTACAACGATTTTTAACGATAGGTCTAAGGTCCCACTTTACTGCTAGTCAACCAGTTTATGTCCATTTTCTACTCTAGTTTTGTAATGTATAGTCCCTGCTCAAATTCAGAGGCGACAAGTCACTTCTTAGAACTACAAATAGGTTGGTCTTTAAAAAATAATGGTATAATATTCCTACTTTAAGATTACTAGAAATACTTGCCCACTTTCAGGTTAGTAACTCCAGGACCAAGTTTACTGATGATACCACTTGCTTCATGACCAAGCAACATTGGCGCTTTAACAACAAAATCTCCAATAGCTCCTGCAGTCCAGTATTTTACGTCCGAACCACAAATTCCAACTTTCTGCATGCATATCTGAACCTCTAAATAACAAAAAGGGATTCATTTAAAATGAAATTTTATCGTAATGAACAAAAAGATCACAAATGCATCTATGCGATCCATTCTTTTTATTTCTATTCCCAACATTTTGAAGTTTGAAGTAATTGAATAGTCATAAAGAGACTGCATTCAATATGAAATTTTTAAATATATCTAATTAAGGTGTATTTCTTATTTTTGGACCTAAAAAATTGCATCAGTGGCAAAAAACGATAATACCATTTAAATGAACTAAAAGAGACAAAACCAAAACAAATAACAACAGATTTCAAGTTACCAGAAGGTCCTCCATGTTGAGCAATCGTTTGAATACTTCACACTGCAAGGAGGTTCCAGTCACGGTTTGAACAGAACTAATCAATGCCAAGCGTTGAATACTACCCAATATCCTAAAGCAGGGCTTTCAAAAAGCACAAAAATAACGGGAAGATGCATGGCATCCCACAAGTGAATATAGATGTATGAAGGTTACTTACCACCAGGCCCTGGTTCTGGTACATCACGATCTTCCTGTAAAATAATATCCGTGTATGTAAGGAGTAGCAAAATCATTACTGTACTATCTACTTTGCCTAAACATTGTTGTTTCGGCATTGCTTTCCCGACTTTCGGTTCTTTAATGCTGCATTCACACGGGGGTTCTTTAATGCTGCATTCACCAGGGACGTTTAATTCGAATTGAATTCCAATTCAATTCGAATTAAACTCCAATCCTGTGCACAGCTCGTTTTTTATGATGCGTTCAGACGTACATTTAATGCTCATCGAATACGTATCGAAAACGTTTTCGATGCGCATTCGATACGTATTAGGTGTGAACGCAACGTTGCGAATACGTTTTGAGTAAAACAAAAACTAATACGTATTAGTTTAAGACGCATCGAATGTGAATCAAATCGAATTACGTGTGAACGCAGCATTATTTAATTCGAATTAGATTCGCATTCGATTCGAATTGACGAATTTGCTTCGTAAATGTCCACTTCGCCGTTTGACGTCAACTGACGTTCAGACACGATGCGTATTTGAATGCGAAATGCCATTTGCAATTTGTGACCTTAGGACATGGATCGTTAGAATTACATGTGAACGCAGCACAATTTGGAAAAGGGTACAGAAATTGCAATTTACATGCGACCATTTCAGTTATATTTTGTTTTATTGAAACAATGACTCCGAGATTCTGATATGATTTACATTTTATTTATTAATTCATGGTTATATGGGTTTTCAAAAATAAATACATATCACATCAGCTGTGGAAAATTATAGATAAACCATAAAATCCGATAAACACAGGATTACGACAGGTAAACATAGTTTTCATATGTTTTTGTTGATTCCGGGTTGTAAACCTACTTTGTCATTACCCTTACAAAAATATAAGGCTTCTTGCAAATCATTGTTGCAAGTTTGCGGCAAATGCGTTTTTCGCTTGCAAATTAGATTTTCGGTACACTTGCGGTATAGTTCTGGCACACTTGCGGTATAGTTCTGGCGCATTTGCTAGTTCTGGTATACTTGTGTCACAATACGTGCAGTTGAGGAAAATTTAAGAAATAATTAACGATACCCATATATTTATATTGTTTTTACCACGGGGTTGGCACTTTATGGCGTTTATTTTACCCCGAGCGTTAGCCAGGGTTAAAATGTCGCCATAAAGTGCCAACCGTGGTGAAAACAATATCGTTAATTATTTTGATTCTAATAGGACAAATACGTCAGTTTGAAATCGAAATAATCTAGGTCATGAATTAATATTATTTTTACCATGGATATGGACACAAAGCTAAAGAAGGACGACATATTAGAATTCATGTTTGTATCATATACCATTGCAGAGGAAACATTGACAAAATACCGAGAAAGTACTATTAATTGGGATGGGGGAGTTGGGATTTCATGGACTTTATGGTTAACTTAATGAACATAATTGAAAACCCAACCAAATACATTATTGTACCGGTTTTCAGATAACTTGCAATGAAAATATCGTCAAATTATGTGAATAAAAAAACTCTTGACGGAATGATTTTTTTTTCTGCAAAACCATAGATTTGATATCCACCAATGAAAGTACTTTCACACAGTTATTACTACATACACTAACAAAGTTTCAGACAGATAGATGGACAGACGGACAGACAGACAACCAGACAAAGGTAAAACTGCATATTCTTCTAATTTGAATGCAACCTTATTATTAAAATATGACCTTTTTTTCTATGAAACATATCAAGAAAGTATGTTTTCTTAGTAGATTTAAAAAAAAACCTGATCTTTGACAAAAGTTTCAGAAAAATTAACCAACTACAGGCTCACATGAGCCTGTATCGCTTACCTGGTCACTGGTTTTATTCATTGTCAGCTATAGACCACCCATTCATACTATAAATCAGTTCAGCAGATGTTACATTTTCATTCTTGGATGAGGTACAAACTAAAAATCACCCAAAGACAATTGTAAACAAGTTTGGTTCCAATTGGCTCAGTAGGTTCAGAGGAGAAGACATTTGAATGCATTTCCCATAGAGTCCCTATGCATTTCCCATAGGGTCCCTATGTCCCTAAACTATGTTCCACGCTGGCGGCCATCTTGGATGAGGTAAGAACGTAGAAATCACATACTTTAAAGGGGACCACCCAAGGACTATTGTGACCAAGCTTGGTTCAATTTGGCTTAGTAGTTTCAGAGGAGAAAACCTTTGGATGCGTCTCCCATAAGGTCCCTATGTTAAATTATGTTCCCTGCTGGTGGCCATCTCGAATGAGGTATGAACATAAAAATTACAAACTTTGAAGGAAAACATCTAAAGACTATTGTAACCAAGTTTGGTTCCAATTGGCTCAGTGGGTTCAGAGGAGAAGACATTTGAATGCATTTCCCATAGGGTCCCAATGTAAAACTGTGCTCCACGCTGGCAGCCATCTTGGATGAGGTACAAACGCAAAAATCAAAAACTTTAAAGGGGACCACCCAAGGACTATTGTGACCAAGTTTGGTTCAGTTTGACTTGGTAGTTTCAGAGAAGAAGATCTTTGGATGCATCTCCCATAAGGTCTCTATGTTAAACTGTGCTCCACGCTGGCAGCTATCTTGGATGAGGTACAAACGCAAAAATCACAAACTTTAAAGGGGACCACCCAAGGACTTTTGTGGCCAAGCTTGGTTCTAATTGGCTCAGTGGTTTCAGAGGGGAAGATCTTTAAATGCATTTCCCATAGGGTCCTTTGTTAAACTATCTTCCCCGCTGGTGGCCATCTTGGATGAGATGCGAACCTGCTGGACATATGTAGAAATTGTAGTTCTCGAAAACCTCAACACTTTTGCAATTCACATTTAACCTTTATCTCAAACAGTTTTTGAAATAAAGGTAAAAACGTTCAAAAATTGTGAAAATTCAAAGAAAAAGCAGCAATAACTCCTATGAGGGTTGTCAGATTTTCTTCAAAATTGCAGGACATGTAGATCTTACTATGCTGACCATTTTTTTCATACAAACTTCACTTCTATCTTCTATTATTTTCAATATATAAGACCAGAAGTAATGAAAAACTGAAAATTTTACGGAAAAGGGACAATAACCTCTAGACATATAAATGGATAGTAGTTGATATGGCAAAAAGCCGTAGGTTTTCAAAAAACGTTTTTTGAAAACCTACGGCTTTTTGCCATTGTTAACTACTATCCAGGAGCATGTGACAAAAAACGTGTTTACGATTTTTGTTTCTACAACGGTTGAAACTCTGCTTTAAGCACTCCAGAAGTAAAAAAGTAGGTTTTACTCACATTTTTTACGTTGCTTGCATGACACGAGTTATACATAACACTGACGTGTATCTCTTGTTCTATTCTTTTGATTCCTATACATTTCTAGTAAGTCTGACAGGTCGTCACCAGTTACTCTCTCTATAACAAATATATTGTTAAAAGGATAATATAAATATACGATTTCCCCTTGAATATCAAGTATTTCGTAAAAACCATACACCTTTGTTTTTATTTTTTTTAGATTGGACAAATCATATGCAAGCATTTTTTTTAAACTGATTTTTTATTATAAAAGTCAAACATTATTACATACCACAACGGTTATGCACCCTCCTACCTGAAATACACTCATAATTTTTTATCTAATAAATATTCGGGTTATAAAAAATGACAACGATTCCCGTATATTTTTCAGAAAAGTCTAATACGAATAATTTTAAAACAATACAAGGAGTAAAAAATATGNCCCCCCCCCCTTCAAGTTAAATGGTCGGTCCCTTATTCTTTATCGAAATGTCCATACAGGTCATTGAAATTTTTCTTCTCTGCGATCATTTTCACAAAACCGTCTCATTTCATATGATCTCATATTGATGAATTAGAATACAGGGTGAATTGGCGATTTAATATGACCGGAAGTTCTTGGCAACTGGCATTTATACAGGGCAGATTTTGATACAGGACCAATGATCAAAGATGGCGTAAACGAAGCATTTCTAGGCGACATTCGGAAAGAAGGGACTGTAACTTCCATACCAGGCAGGTAAAATTAAACATTTCTTCATTTGATTGAGTATTCGCAGATATTGTAGGTTCTTAGCTTTGAATGCACTTTTCCCGGAACAAGGTTGAGGTTGCTGAAAAAAAAAATCCGATAATAGAGAAATTAACATGGTTGATAGAGATTCAGAGGCAGACAGTATAAAAAAATTTGTGGCTTCGAATCTCAAAAGCGGTTATATGATAAGGTGACTTAGTGGTTTTACACCATTATATATGATCTAATAATCAAAGGCCGAGATCCATAGCAAAACTTAACGACTTTTGTAGATAATTCTGACTGTCATAGTAAATCGAGTTGAGGCATGACATTAGACATCAACCGTTTACTTGTCTGTATGGAGTTGAACACCACTTTCAGCAGTATTTCAGCTAATTATTGGAGATCTGATTTAATGGTGAAGGAAGCCGGAGTACACAGAATTGAAAGTACCACAAGCTGGATAGGTAACTAACATACCTTGTCCCGTACGGTTAATTCGAGTACACCCTTGTTTGGCTTTACAAAGCAGGCGTCCATAAGCACTCAGTATCGGCTCTTGGTTGTACCGGTAAACTAGCTTAACCATACGGACTGCATGGCCCTGCTATCAGCTGTAAATACTCGACTAGATTGTCATTGGAGGGTGCAAAAGAATTAAGTATATCATATCAAAGTTGCGAGTGTGCATGGCGATTCTTCACCTGAATTGTTTATAGGGAAAAGGCAAACTCAAACTATGAAATTTGCTCATTTTGCGTCATTAAATGGCAATAATCGATTACCCTGAAAATTGACCTGACCTTGGTGGCATTGCCTCTATAGTAACTATAGTGACCGGACGGGTGGATAGACATTAAGCCGGTCACGGACAGGAGGAATATTTATACCACATTACAACTCATATTTTCAAGATATAAAATATAAAAAGGGAAGCACAACATTCCAGCAGGAGGGTGCAAATTATGGTAAATCAATGGGACAAAACATGTGCATCAACAGAACATAGTTTGAAATAATTACCAGAATGATGTAAAGAAATTATAAATATTCTGATCTTAATTCAAATGTCTCTCCACAAGAAGTATACAAAATATAAAATTTAGTTTCTGTATATGGCCATTTCGACAACTTATGTCTCTTCAGTGCAGATAAAATGATTCTCATCAACAAATATATCTACATTGCCATAACACATAAAGAATTGCTTATGAATTCACCCTTCACCAGATCAAATTTAACAATTATAAAAAGTAGTAAATTGGCATATAGGGCGATTGCCATAGCAACATTTCACTCGATTTTTATACCGTTTGCAACAACTGTACTATCTTGGTCATGAGGCATACCTGCTAACTATTTGTTGAAATTTTCAAACGACATTATTTCTACCTTGCTTAACGAAGCAATTTATTGATTTATTGCATGAAGGTTATAAAGTCAGGAAGGTGTTAAAAATTAACAACTAGAGGCTCGCATGAGCCTGTATCGCTCTCCTGACGACTGGTTTTATTCATTTTCACCAATAGACCACCCATTCATACTATAAATCAGTTCACCAGATGTTACATTTTCATTCTTGGATGAGGTACAAACTAAAAATCACAACTTTGGAAGGGATCACCCAAAGACAATTGTAACCAAGTTTGGTTCCAATTGGCTCAGTAGGTTCAGAGGAAAAGACATTTGAATGCATTTCCCATAGAGTCCCTATGTTAAACTATGTTCCCTGCTGGCGGCAATCTTGAATGAGGTATGAACATTAAAATCACAAACTTTGAAGGGAAACATCCGAAGACTATTGTAACCAAGTTTGGTTTCAATTGACTCAGTGGGTTCAGAGGAGAAGACATTTGAATGCATTTCCCATAGGGTCCCTATGTTAAACTGTGCTCCACGCTGGCAGCCCTCTTGGATGAGGTAGGAACGTAAAAATCACAAACTTTAAAGGGGACCACCCAAGGACTATTGTGACCAAGTTTGGTTCAGTTTAACTTGGTAGTTTCAGAGAAGAAGATCTTTGAATACATTTCCCATAGGGTCCTATGTTAACCTATGTCCCTAGCTGGCGACCATCTTGGATGAAGTACGAGCATAAAAATCAAAAACTTTAAAGGGGACCATCCAAAGACTACTGTGACAAAATTTGGTCTCCATTGGCATAGTGGTTTCAGAGGAGAAGATCTTTGAATGTATTTCCCATAGGGCCCAATGTTAAACTATCTTCCCCGCTGGCGGCCATCTTGGATGAGATGCGAACCTGCTGGACATATGTAGAAATTGTAGTTCTGGGAAACCTCAACACTTCTGCAATTCACATTTAACCTTTATCTCACAGTTTTTTGAAATGAAAGTAAAAATGTTAAAAAATTGTATAAATTCAAAGAAAAAGCGGCAATAACTCCTATGTAGGTTGTCAGATTTTCTTCAAAATTGCAGGACATTTAGATCTTACTATGCTGACCATTTTTGTTAATAAACTTCCCTTCTATCTTCTACTATTTTCAATATAGAAGACTGAAAGTAACGAAGAACTAATTTTTACGGAAAAGGGACAATAACTCCAAGACGGGTAAACGGATATTCTTCAAAATTGCAGGACAGGTAGATCTCATCATGCTGATCATTTTTACTTCGTGTCAGAATTTTGATATCTGAAATGGTTTTCGAGTAATTTGCAAAAAACGCCAATTTACCCCTATGTTCTATTTTTAGTAACAGCAGCCATGTTGTTTGGTCTACGGTCATAAAAATCACCAAGTTGAAATAACAAACCCTGGTGATGATTCAGGCCATGTTTGGTTAGTATTGGCCAAGTAGTTTCAGAGGAGAAGATCTTTCAATAAAAGTTAACGGACGGACGACGGACGCCGAGTGATGGCAAAAGCTCACATGGCCTTTGGCCAGGTGAGCTAAAAAGGCGGATTTGAAGTAATGATTAAATGGTTTGCTTCGAGTAGACTCACGTGAACATTGGAACGTTGGGAGGTATGAGGAGGTTGTGATTGCCAGTTTTAGAAAAATGATTAAATAATTATCTTTTTGCATGGAAAGGTTCCGGCATGAGTGATAGAGACAAACAACAGCAGTGACAAACCAAACTAGAAAAACAGTGAGCAATTGTCATTTATTTATACACCTGCTCTCCCATTTGATTCCAGATTGAAAACAAAACTAGAGGATGACATGCCCCCGCACAAGATTGATTCAAATAGCGATTTCTTAGGGGACGACAGTTTTATTTACAAAGGGTGGGGCTTGGGCGATTTTGTAAATAAATAATGTAATCTTGGTGCCAGTGAAAATACATATTGTAATCCTACTCCTCATGAATATAAATAATTTAATTTTGATTTGAATAATGACTTTTTTTGCAAATGGAAATAAATAATCTGAGGTGACATTGGTGAAAATAAATGAACAATTCGTTCGAGATTTTCATGAAAATAAATAAATTTTCTAGACAAAATCGCCCAAGCCCTCCCTTGAAAATCAAACGGTCGTCCCCATCGTATTAAATGGTATTTGTGTCTGTAAGACACATCTAATGGCCCACTAAACACATGTTACTATATAGACAAACTTTGTATTTTCTATTGATAAATCACTAAAAATATTCAACAGAGTATATTTTTGATAAATGAACCAAAATAAAAATCCTTACCACATGCCCATCTTCAATATAGTTACAGATGTGAACTTCAAAATAAAAGCTTCCCACTAGCATCAAAGCTGCAGAAAGTTGTATAGACAATCTATACACACGTACCCTCGATTAGCAATTCACTCAAAAATGAGTAAGTTCAACCATTTAGATTCTTGAGGAAAATACACCAAAATCAAAACCCTTTCGATATGCACATCTTCAATATAAGTACAATTGATCTAAAAAATAAACACTTCCTAGCATCAAAACTGTAGGAGGAGTTGCGCTGACAAACTTTATGTACCACCAAAGATGACTAAGTTAAACAATATTTTTGACAAAAATGAACCAAATCAAAATCTTTACCACATGCACATCATCAATATAAGTTCAATGATCTGCAAAATAAGAACTGTCTAGCATACAGACTGTAGGAGGAGTTGAACGGACAAACCATGTAAGCGGACGGACGGGGGGGGGGGATAAAACAATATGCCTCTCCCACTTTTCGTCCCGGGGCATAAAAAGTAAGCAAATCAAATTCTAAATAGTACGAGCACAATGGCAATAAGCACAACATTCCATTCTGTGGAAGTTTCACTAATGGGGTCGAAGTACGTATCGAGAGTGAATTGTATTTAATTTCTATAGATGCGACTCGATTTGGTGCCTTATTTGCGTCAATGTGCGCCTTTTTGTAGTCAATTTGTTATGGCCTTAAATAAGGCATTCAATTGAGTCACATTTTTAGAAGTTAAATGCCATTTACATAAATAAGGAAATTCTCGATAAGCACTTCAGTCCCAGTGTTCACTTAATTTCATTTAGTGGTTTCATTTAGTGGTCTTGCAGTTGTCGCTACAAAGTATGTACACCTATGGCGGACGTACGAACTGACAAACAGTCACCATGATCAGTTTATACTGCCCAGAAAAGCAGGGCAATAATGAAATCCGCACCGAAACGGCCGCAATAACAAATCCACAACGTACAATTAGTGAGCCAGTAGGGACATTTCCGGAATGGGCACAAATGTAAGGGGTTCAGCACACGCTATACCTTGCACAACACTCTTACTTTTATTCTGGCGTTACTGAACAAATCCTATTTATTTATTTATTTCATTAAATAAAAAATATGAATATGAACAATGCATTACTATACAAAAATTATTATGAATATATACAATGTCACTGTGACTAAAGCTAGGATCCATTCAAGCACTTTCAACTTCCGGCCATTCAATTAGCTGCCATTCAAACTGATCTACAATGATAAATGAATATGTTTGATTAGTATTATTTAAGAGTAGACTGTCTTTATCAAATAGATAAAAGAGGGGGCAATGTTGTTCCAATAACAACATAATAGCAAACTGATTTTTCCAATAACAGGGGATTGGAATTTTATTCAAAACAGCAAACTAATTCAAATAACATGTCAGGGAATCGGAAATTACAATAACAGATAATCAATTTTACCCATTAATACAATAGCAGTTAACATCCTTGTGCCCCCCCCCCCCCCCCCCGTCATAAAAGTTGATCTGCCTATTACCAAGTCTGTTTCCTTTTTTTTTCTTTTTCACTAAATGGAAGTAACGTTTGACAGAAGTCACTAAAGATAAGTTTTGAATCCGTACAGGCCAACATAATTTTCACATTTTGGTAATGCCCGGGTTTGTCAAGTCTAGAGTTGCTTTCCAGTGCATAAGCGTGAAAAAAGCGAGAGATCAACATTCGGAAACTCCGTTCATTTAACTGGCAAACGTACTATTTTATCGTCTACTAAAATTTTTTGGTGATAATTTGTTAATCTTGATAAGTTGACAAGCATTACTCACATTGAAACATATATAAATTGTATGAACAGAATGTTTTTAAGATTTTTTTCTTTTGGAATTTTTTGTTTCGGTATTCGTTTGTCTATGTATGAACAGACAAGTGATAAAATGCCTGCTTTTGTTTCTTAAATGCATGTTGTAAAGCAATTTCGGCGTGGATGTTTGTTTAGTATGCATATCTTACAGATAGAGTCAGAAGCAAATTCAGACATCAAATTGAATATATTTTACCTACCAGCAATGTTCACTACGATTTCTTTGCTTTTCCACATCCTGCTCCACACCCACAGTTTGGAGAACATTTACAGGAATCTCCGCATGCGCAGTCTCCAGCTGTACATGTACAGGAACTCCTGTTCTTTGGACAACATGTGCAGCTATCTCCACACCTACAATCCGGTCCACACTCACATGTACCAACTGTCGTCAGAACACAACATTTTCCTTCTGTAAACAGAAAAACAAATTACACAAGTTAATTATTGTAATAATGATAATAATAATAATAATAATAATAATAATAATGAGGGACCGGAGGAGGTCTCATCCCGGATTCCCCACCCCAACCTTAGAGATCTTAAGTTGATGAAATCTCGATTCCCGATTCATTTTTTCCCGACATCCCGGGCTTCAATTATAGAATTCCAGAATTCCCGAGCTAAAAAACCTCAAATTCCGTCATCCCGAAAAGGGTCCGGCCCATCTCCACTAATACATGTACTGCTTGTCTGCTACAATTTGATTATAAATAACGTGATACTAGAATAGCACCAAAGGCTAAAAAAATCAAAAGTTTCAATGAAACGTATTTATTCATTTGTTCTCAAATATAGATCTCATTGGGAACTGCGGTGCAAGTTTTCCGGTGCAAGTTTTCCTGCATTTCTGGCTCTCATTTCTCAGTTGGGATAACCTCTCTACCCCACTAACGTTTTACAAGCGGGGGTGTGTCAGAAAGGCGCATCTGATATGTTATTGCAGAGAAATAACAAATCTGTATTTATGTCTCTAGTTATTTATAGACTACCACTTTTCAGGCAAACATGACACGATCATTGTAACTTCTGACTTTAAGGCGTTTTAAGTAGTAATCCTTTTAAGGTCCAGGCAGTGAACGGCACGTCAAATTTTTGAACTTAACCTTTTTGGGTCTAAAAGTCTTTAGGTCTTAAAACAAACCCTAGGAGATTTTTACAAACGTCTGTGTGAAAAGTACAAAGATAATTTTTGACTGGTTTTATAGTGAAAAATTTGGCGGGAAATTTTCTGGTACTTTTTTCCATCAGGAGAAATGATCCAAATTTCAAATGATCTCATTTCAAAAATGCAAAGCCAAACAACAATACGTTTTATCAAATCAACGTTTATTCGGTTAGTTTTATTTGTTTCAATGTTCAAAAGCTTGGGTTTTCTTTTTATTCATGTGCAACCTCTCCTATGTTATTTACGCGATTCTTAGATCGATTAAATACCAACTTTCGTTCTCCTTAATTCAGCGGCTTGATTGAATATCGGGCATGCTCATTGTCAAGCTTCGCAAAATACTAAGGGGACGACCTTTTTTTCGAGGGAGGATATTGAGCGATTTTGCCTAAAAAATATTTATTCTCATGTGCATCCCGAACAAACTATTTATTTTCACCAAATGACGAATCAATTTATTTATTTACATTTGCAAAAAACAAAGAAGAGTTTTCTCCAATCATTGATTTCCAAGAAATGTAACTAGGGAAACGATTTAAATTTTCACTGGCACCAAGATTAAATTATTAACTTAAAAAATCGCCCAAGCACAACCCCTCCCCGAAAATGAAATGGTCGTCCCTAATTTACTCTTTACTTCTATAACATATGACTTACATTTTTTATGTAAGCAAAAACAATAAAAGATTGATGTTTTAAAATAGCGAAAAACGTAAAATGTCTCCACCCGAAGTAGTATGATGTAGGACTAGTACTCAGCCTTATTCATATATTGACCCCCTGCAGTTTTGCCATCTTTTATCTGAAGTCGAAACAACTATTTCCAAGAAAGTGGCGAAACATGAGAGGCGAAAAGCGGCGTATATACGCCCCCTTTTAACCGCCACAGAAAAAGATTGGACAGGGAATTCTGAAGTAAATAACCAATATACCCGTATTTTTTATAATTTTAACACAACTCGATTCCTACACTAATTACCGTACGTGAAATTAAATATATGATATTTATAAAAATTTCGAGGAAACTCGACAGCTTTGAAATATACGGGACTATGTATCCCCATAAACCCTTCCTAAACCCTTGGACCTCACCATGATACAACTTAGTGATTTCCTTCTTTTTAAAATTTTATGCAGCAGATTATCACATACATGAAACGTTTACTTACCAGTTGAAGACATTTTGAAAATTTATCCAGAATACGGGCTGTAGCTTTATGTAAAACCTTTGGCAAAGTAAGCGGGAATATTGAAATTTGCGTTGGTTTTTCTATTATAAACAATGTCTGGAATATGTGTGCAAACCCCAATTTTCCCCACGAACTATGGAAATTTTCGTGTGCAAAGACATTCATTTCTACCGCTGTTGACACCCCGCCAGGGATAGTCTTCGATAGTCGTGTGCAAAACTGACCAATATTTGTGTGTCACCTTGACCAAGTATATCTATCTGTAAAATCGTCACATCATAAATATGTCCATTAAGGATTGTTTATAATATAGATTGGCCAGTGGCTATCAACAAACTTACAAATAATTACGTTCATTTCAATGTGGATGATTTTTTTATTAATGAAAATTGCTAATCATTGACTCTCCCTAGTAAATATTTCCTGTTTATGACCCCCCCCCCCAAAAAAAATAAAAATAAAAAAAAAACAGAACAAAAAACAAACAAAACAGAAAAAAACCAAAAAAACCAAAACAACAACAACAAAAATACAAAAAAGAAAACAAAATAGATAAAAAATGAAACAAAACAAAATCATCAAAATAATAGTAAAAGCAAATAACATAAAACAAATAAAAAAAAGACAAAATTAACACAAAAATCCAAAACAAACAAAAAATTCCCCCAAAAAATTAATAACTTCACAAACAAGCTTTTAAATGTGTATCCGAGCAAAATTTCGTTTCGGTTTTTTTCCACAACCAGACATTTGGACCTTGATAAATTACCCTTTTTATTATTTTGTTTTGGCAATTTCCGACTTGCATGGTATTCGGCAAAATTCTTATCAAAGATTTTGATAATCCATAATCCGTGAATTACATGTACATCATTTCAGGCATTGTATGCCTACTAGACATAATTACTCCTAAGTGATAAAAAATTAATCCCCATTTTGTTAAATTCTTGAGTGACATTTCATGGAACAATGCTATGCTAATTATTTTATTTGCTTTGACTACTCAATTTAGGACAACAAAACAAAAGCTTTGTGATAGGAAAATTCTATTCTTGCTAAAAAAAAAACTTGATGAAAGGAAATGGGATAAATGTCAAGGAGACAACATCTCAACTCCAGGTTAGATCGACCAAAAACAAAGCATCTAGGGGTCACCGAGCGGTCTTCAACATAGGGAGGAACCTCACACCATACAGCAAGCCCTTAATGGCCCAAAAAGTAAAAAAAAGTAAACAAATCAATGGAAACAAACCACATCCAATGACAAATTCATCCAATGACAATTATGTTTATTACAGTGATAATTACTTTTTGAACAGTCGCATACATTGTTTTGCCGATAGTGTTACAGACGCTATTCATGTGCAATCAGTTGCGCTTAAATGGGAAGAATGGGTGTAATTTGTGTTTTTGTGTGTATTGTTCTGTGTTTGTGGACAATCATTATTTTTTGAATGACAAGTATTTCTAGTCTTTTATTTTCTTACTTCCCGACGAATCCCTCATGAAAAAGGGGGCCAAAAAAAAGGATTGTCCGTACGAATATTTAATTTTTAGTGTAAACATATTCATATATTCAAATTAATTTCAAATTTCATACAATGATAAATTATCACATGAGTCGTCAGAAGACAACATAGCATGCAATGTTGGGGATAAGTGTGAAATTATGGTACATCTATGAAATCGTCACTCATTTGAATATAATAGAGACTTTCAACGCCTTTTATGTGTGATATTTTCTTGAATCCTAAACTTTGAGCCAAAATATAGTAAATGTCAACAGAATGGAAAATCCATTATCTATTTTGCGAGGAATAAAATGATAAAAAAGAACTTGGTAATTTGTTTAAAACTGGATACCGCTGAATTCACATACTAAAGT